>CAJFCP010024382.1:10330-20768 GCA_904066005.1 Synergus itoensis | reverse complement strand
TTTTTTAGATAATTTGATTGTGCATAGATTGAACCTAAAAAATCTATGAAAAAAAATTTATTTCACAATGATATTAACGAATTTACTGCTAAAAAAAGGCCGAAAAATCTAGTACTTCATTAAAAAATCGCTAAAATCTTTAAATTTTAACTTTTTTATCACCATGAAGGTTCATGTTCTGCGGAAAAGCGTTCCTAATAAGAAAGTATTTAAATTTTTTGTTTCAGGTGAAAATTACGGACGGAATGATGCACGCAGTTTGAGTTGTCTGCAGCGAGCTGCTGCGCGGGATCGCATATAAATCCGCCATTTTGATTTTGTTTACATTCAAAAAAATTTTTTTTGTAGTATAAATATATGTTTACAAATACGCGAAAAATCATTTGTTTCTCTTGTTGTTTTCATGTTAAAAAAAATCCTAAAAAACCACCTTTTTTGTGAGCCACTGATGAGGATCCCCCCTTAACTGGCTGGATCTCTATGTTACAGTCTCTATACACGATTTTGCCTTAAAAAACACAAACTCAGGGTGTCTACTCACTCAACCGATTGAAATTCCAGGCGTTTTCCCGGTTTTTCAAGGCTGAATCCCTGATTTTCCAGGAATGTAAAAACACACTTTAATGCTTCATCATACATTTATTATTATGAACTTAGCATATTAAATCAACAAATCCAACATATTATGGAGTTTATTAAATATTATTTATCCATATAATACTTCTACTCTTTTTAAGAATAAACTGAGGAATAATAATACTGCAAGTATTTACTCAACTAATCAGACTTAATTTTGAGTAACTAACAATAAGATACTCAATCAGATTATAAAATATGAAACAATAACCGAAGTGTATTAGTGTATTAACTCATTTCTTTGGTAGACATTATTTGCTATGACAGAAAACAAAAATAAGTTATAAAAGTAGGTTCTTGAAAAAAAATTCCAGGATTAAAAAAAAATTCCAGGCGTATTCCCGGTTTTCCCGATTTTTCCCGACAGTAGACACCCTGCAAGCGGACCCCACAAATGATGCCTCATATGAACGTAGAATTTCCCGCTCTTTCTGAATTCGGGATCAAAAATAGGGATTCCTCATAGATATAGGAAGCAGAAAGATCTACAAGTTCTCCTTTGGCCATTTTTCAATAGGATGAGTAGTTTTCGTTTTAATCGTGGTTTTTAAATTTCTTTCTAATTATTTTGGATTGAATAAATGATTTGATAAAAAATAATATGACAATATCTTTGTATTACCTAGTTATTTTTTACATTCGTATGAAAGAATTACATGTAATGAAAAAATTTGTATCAAATATTTTGTCTTAAAAAGATCTAGAAATTCTCCATTGACCATTTTTTGATAGGAACAGTAGTTTTCGTTTTAATCATGAAAAATATTGTTAAACAGGGCAGAGCGCAAAGCGCGAGGTTTAAATCAAATATCGAGCGCGGAGCGCAAGTACCCTGATAAGAATGTGCTCCTTAAGGTCGATAGAACCTTAAGTAAATTAGTTTTCTTTTGCATTCAAAGCAGTAATTTAATTAAATTTAAATTTAATTTAATTTAATTTAAATTTAAAGTAATTTAAAAAAAAACATATAGGTACAAGCGCCTTACCTATACAAGGTAAGGCGCAAGCTTCTCGCACATAGAGATATTACAAATAGAGGCAACAAGCCAGTCTGAAACGCGTCAATTTTCCATAATATAAAAATTGGAACGAAAATTTATAATATTAAAAATTAAGTCGCCATATTCACTGATCTTAACCATCACATGGTACATAATAAATTATGAGATCCGTCGGTATTATAGTTTTCTGCCCTCCGGCCAGAAAGCGTCAACTTCCCGGCCGCTGCGCTAAACGAAGTTGCCGATTTCTGGCGTCGTCGAGCAGAAAAATAGTATACACACCTAGGCCAGTAAAAAAGAAAGCCTCAGATCACATTTTTGTCAACCTCGGCTTCGCCTCGGTCGACAATTACATGTGATCTGAGACATTTCTTATTTTACTGGCCTAGGTATGTAATATACTATTAATATGGCGGGTTTTGTTGGTGTGTCAATACTGTCAATTGCTTTATTCCCAGGCACAAAAAATACGTTTTCATTCGTTCGTGGCAAGTCTAATTATTTTAAAAATAATAATTAAATAAGTACAACGTTTTTTTTAAATCTGGTATCCTAATTTGTAGCTCGAATTTACTCATATTTTGTCGTTTTTCGCATTGCTACAAAAGACGTAGCAGACGACGGTTTTTATTCCATCGTAGGATAAACTTTCGCCAAATAGCGTGTAAACTTTAACCGCGAAAATTTTATCTGCAACAAAATTTAACCATATTTTTTTCTGTGAATTCAAATAAAATCTGAGAGCGGTTTCCGTTTGTATGATATACTCCGCAACTTGATGATGTTAAAAAAATTGCAGAGTTCGCAATAATGTCTAGATCTCATAAAAGTTGCAACAAAAAATCAATATTTGAATCGCTTAGGCGTATCGTCTTCATAAACAATGAAAGAAAAAAGGAGACATTGAGAAAATTGCCTTAGAAATAATGCAGCTGCCTATTATTTAACTCCTCTCAAATTGTCGTTCATTATTTTCCTCCATAGAATATCTACGAGAACCACGCAAGTCCTTTCTGTTTCTTTCGTATAAAAGTATGAATTAATAATGAAGCTTTCCTTGAAGAGAATACAATGCGACTTCAAGATAATTATTAGTTATACGATCGAGTGATGACAACTTCATACTCACTAATATTCCTCTCGTACTTCTCGTACTTTTACTAGAGAATTACATTTTAAAAAAACATCTTAAGTTATATAACTCATAACTTCGTATACAATAGTAATAATACTAATTGTACTGTATTACTGCATTACTGTATACTGTATATAAAGTGAAATCTAAGTCATACTTGAAAATTCAGATATATTAGTTTCAATTTTAATAAAAGTAAAAATGAAATAAATCTATTCATCACAATGTACAAGGCAGATATTTCTCTAGTTGCTTTCAAATTGCTTGGCCTTTGGCCCGGAAAATCTTCAAAAAGAATTCGTACCATTTATGGTATCTTCAGTTCTTTTATGATTTTTGTGACCTATTCCTTTGCAATTACAAATGTGCTATACATGTTTCAAAATATCAACGTCGAGGATTTTGCAGATTTCATTTACAGTACAGTTCTATTAATTCTTGGTTGTATTAAAATGGTAGTGATTTTAACCAAACAAAGTAAAATATTTGATATGAGAAAAATGCTTTGTAGCAGAGAATATAAACCTCGAGATATCGAGGAATTTCGAATCCAGGAAAAGTACGACAAAATTGGAAGGTATAATATTACAAATCGATTAAATCATTATTTAAGGACATATAATCTTACCATGTATGAGTAAACGTACAGTCTGTTCAACAAGAGCGTGTGGTCTGTATTTTTAAAACTAATAGAGATATTTGAACGTTTTTTTTTTTAAATTAAAGTACTTTCAAAGTACTAGTACGCAATCACTTAGTAAATGGTCCAGTCTCTATCGTTGCCCAGAATGGCCTGGCACATTCTTAGCATACTTTCAACTAATTTTTCGGCATGTTTCGTTGGTAAATCTAGCCATAACTTTTTAATTCTTTGTGACAGCTGTTTTAGGGTGAAGACACGTTTTCCGGCAAGCTTCCTCTTCAAGATACTCCAGACGTTTTCGATTGGATTTGCATCTGGGGATTGTGATGGCCAGTCCAAGGTCGTGATGTCATTTCCTCTTTCCAAGCGCTGCAGAGACGGCTTCGATGTTTCGGGTCGTTATCCTCTTGCAAGATCCAATCGGTGTTATCGGCTCCAAACATCTTTTTAGCAGACCTTAGAAGACCACGTTGGTATATCTGCAACATTTTCTGAACGTTGAGGTTCTCGGTGAAGAGCTCCAAACATCCAAAACCGCGCTCAGAGAAGCATCCCCAAACGTGGACCTTCACTGGGTGTTTAATGGTCCGCTGGAGAAATCTACTGCCAGCCGTAGACCAGGCATACTTAATGGGAACCCATGCCCAGAACGACGCTTCGTCAGAAAAAATAACGTTCGACCAGTCCCGGTCGAGATTTTCAGCAGCCCATGCGTTCCGTTTTTCGATATGGGTTTCTGAGAGTAGGGGTTTTTGCCTCGTGCTACGGTACTGCATCTTCGATTCGGCCAATCGCTGTCGTATGGTGTTGATACTAATGTGTACTCCCTTTTTGGCTAGTATAGCCTAGGCATCTCGCAAACCGAGAGTGGGGGTACGCTTGAATAGCTGCACGATCGCTTTGTCCTCCTTGCTGGTTGTTGCTCGCATTTTTCCTCTTTCAGGAAGATCGTCGACAGTTCCACTGACTTTATACCGCTCAACCCACTTCATAATGAACGACTGTGACTTTCTTAAGTATTTAGCAGCCGCTGCGACGGACATTTTTGGTCCTTTTGGATGGAAACACAAGAAGATGGCTTCAATACGTTTAGCGTAAACAGAACTCATTTTCGTTCGCGTGCGTTCTCTCGGACGGTTCGAGCGATACTGAAGCGGTATCATAAACGCGTATTAGTCCTTTGAACGTACTTTAATTAAAAAAAAAAACGTTCAAAAATCTCCAATAGTTTTAAAAATACAGACCACACACTTTTGTTGAACAGACTGTATGAGCAAATTCAGAATATTTTTTTCCACAATTTTTACTGTAAAAAAATGTAATAGCTCACAGACGTAAAGAATAAGGTGAACATGAACGTCTGTGCACTATGCTTTTTTTGAAAAAGTAAAAATTATGGGAAAATTCGAGTAATCTAAATTTAGTCGTATGGTTAATAACATTTTTTGTATAAGAAAAGTATTTTTTAAAGAGTACTATATAAGGGTGATTCCATATCATATTTCCAACTGAAAAATAAAATCGCCTCGAATATTTTTTTTCGCATTTTAGAGACAAAACAAATAGACACGTATTTTTTTATTTCAATAGTTAGTTAGTTAGTTAATTAGACAGTTCGGGCGAGACGCACCACCCCCGTGGGTTCCTGCAGGCGCTCAGGCTTAAAGTCCATTGTGCCTAATCCTTTTTCACTTGACGCTCACTAGCCCCTCATTCCAGTCCTCCTGAAGAAGACTAGAATCTTGCTAGCCTGTAGCGCCCTAATCTCCTCTGGTTCCAGCAAAGCCACCCCGAGGGTTTGGTGTCTGAGCCCAGCGAGTGCCGGGCATCGACCTAGGACATAAAGGACGTTTCATCGTCCCTTTCACATTTTCTACTAACGGCCAAGTCCCTCCTGCGGCGTGTGCCTAGGAGGGTCTTCGCCTGCCTACATCCCTTCACCTGCGCCCAGTGTTTGTGGTGCTGTTGCACCACCCAGTTATTGATCTCCAGCCTGTTACAGCAGGCTGCCAGGTCCAGAAAGGGTTCTGGACCGATCGGCCTGCCTGCTGCTCCTTTTTTCGCCAGTTGATCTGCTTTCTCGTTACCCTTGATCCCTGAGTGATCAGGGACCCATTATTAGGGCCACCCTATTGTTTTCTGAAAGTTGGTTGAGAGCCTTTTTACTCTCCCACACTAGAATCTATGTGATTTCCGGTTTCCCAACCGCTTTGATTGCCGCCTGGCTATCAGAGCAGATGCTAATGCATCCGCCCCTTTTATTTTCCTCATATGCAGCCTCTCTGCATATGACTTCCGGGGGAGTGTTGCTGAAGGCACCTTCTATATCCAAGAAGGTGCCTACCACATACCCGCCTTCCTCTAATTGCCAATCAATTCTTCCAAAAGCCTCATGAAGGGCCGTGTCGACCGAGCAGCCTGCCTGGAAGGCATGTTGACCACTGTGTAGTGGTCTCCCTGATAGCACCCGATCTCGGATGCACCTCTCGACCAGCTTTTCCAATGTCTTCAGAATGAAGGCTGTCAAGCTGACCGGTCTGAAGTCCTTGACAGCAGTGTAGCCTTCCTTTCCCGATTTGGGTAGGAAGACAACTCTGCTGCCCCTCCATGCCATTGGCACGTGTCTCAGTGCTATGCTAGCCCTGAATACTTTCGTCAGGGGCAGTCGCAGTTCCTCCAGCCCTTCTTGTAGAAGAGCTGGGTATACTTCATCCGCCCCCGGTGATTTGTAAGATTGACAGGTCCTTACAGCCCAATCAACCTTCTTAACCGACGCTATGTCGAACGCGAATCCCCAGTCTGTCCTTCTACCTGGGCCTACCTGGTACACGACCTCCTGGTCTGTTGGGATAATCTGAACGCCCGGGAAGTGCACCTCTATCAGACGCCTCAGACAATCCTCCTCATTCTCAGCAAACTCACCCGTTTCCAGCCTTATCGGCCCTAGGCGAGCTTCTGGATTTTTTGTCAGGATCTTATGTAGGAGGGCCGTCCTAGGAAAGTTGTTTGTTTCCTCACAGAACTCCCTCCAACCCTCCCGCTTATATTTGTTGATCATGTTCTTATATTCCTTCCGGGCCTCTCTATATCGGTCCCAGTCCGAGATCAACTTGGTTTTAAAAGCCCTATTGTACAGTCTCCTAGCCCCTGTCCGAAGGGCCTCCAGGTGTTTATTCCACCATTGCGCCCCTCGGCCAGTGCCCAACGCACCAATTGGACAGTTGTTTTCGAACGCTGTGATTAGGGCTCTTTGCAGAAAATTTGCAGCCAGCTCCAGCTCATCAGTCGTCCCATATTTTGTAGGAAAGTCCACAAGCCTACATCGGAGTTCCTCTCTGAAGGCCTCCCACTTGGTGTACCTGGAGTTTCTCTTCAGCTGTACCTCCGGCTTCCTGAGGGCCAGTCGAAAGACAAGCTGTTTATGGTCTGAGAGCGACTCCTCCGCAGACACTTTCCAACCCCTCACCTTATCCACTAGTCCCCCTGAACAAAGCGTCACGTCAAGAACCTTCTTCCTGCTTTTGGTCTGAAAGGTGGAAACATTTCCTCGATTTAAAATCTCCAGATCCGTGCACGCTAGATATTCCAACAGAATCCTGCCTCTCTCATTGACGTCCGTGCTTTCCCACACCACATGTTGTGCGTTAGCATCGCACCCCAAGAGCAGCAGGATCCCCATACTTTGACAATGCTGCACCAGAACCTCCACCTCCGGCGATAGAGGTCCAGTTGCAGCATCCCCTGGGAAGTAGGCCGAAGCTATATAAATCTCCAGCCTTTCTCCCTTACTGCCCCTGAGCTTTGCCCTAATAACCACAAGGTCTCTTGAGCATAAATTCGGCACCAGTAGGGCATCCATGCCTTTGACGGCAATGCACGCCCTTGGCGAATTCTCTGGCGGGCCCTTAAAATCGTGCCACAACCCCCTAATCCACTAATCTTCTCCCTGAGTAACCAGGATCCCTGGATTAGGGATATATCTGTACGCATCGCAGCCATGCACCTGGTTAATACCGCCGAGGCGCCTTTGCTACGATGCAAATTGATCTGTATAATTGGGATGTCCGAAATAGCCATTAAAAAGACTACTCCGGGGCATCCCCCTTTGCTGCAGGGTCTCTTTCAAGGTCCTGCTGGTTCAGCTTGATGCTGACCCTGCCTGCTCCCAGATAGG
The DNA here is from genome assembly GCA_904066005.1 of Synergus itoensis. Taxonomy (NCBI): domain Eukaryota; kingdom Metazoa; phylum Arthropoda; class Insecta; order Hymenoptera; family Cynipidae; genus Synergus; species Synergus itoensis. Next base: position 13,179 of record CAJFCP010024382.1, on the reverse strand, counting down.
GCCTGTAATTTAGGGCCTTGACAGCCCCAACAGCCCCCTCTGTGACACCTACAACGAGAATCCAGCTTGCCCTCGCAACATGGGTCACATTCCCCTTGTTCCCCGTGAAGATCCTCCAGCCTTCAGTATTCAGGGCCGCATTCTGGAACCCGAGGCGCCTCAGGACCATCGCCGAATCCTCGGGTTCCCCCGGGATCAGGATGGTTGCCCTGACGCAACCATCAGATGGTTGCCCTGATGGTTGCCCTGATTGTTATTGATTGATAGCAAAGAGTCATTACTAAATAATAAGTTGCTCATGAATCACAGAAACACATTTTTTTTCTCAAAAAATTCCGATGCTGATAAAAATTTGTTTATATAATTGTTGTTAACAATTAAAATTGTTTATTGTCATGTAAACTCCCTAAAGGTTTAAAAATTAGTCATTTACACTTGATTATGTTGAAAGAACCAAGTTTCCACCACTAAAAATAGCCAAACAGTGCATTTGTTAATTAAATTTGTTTAAACAATCTTTAATTATTATTGAATGACTAAATCGGGTAAGTAAGTGACATTTGTCTATAATTTTTGGCCGATTCAGTAGAAAAAACTTCATTTATGTCATCATAAATATCTGATATGGTCAATTGTTTATAAAATTTGTTTATGAAATAACAAGTTATTTATTGTCTTTCATGAATTTAGTTAAAAATCGGTTTCTGTCTATAAATGATTCATATTTAGTGCGAATAAATTGACGAATCACTGTCAATACCCATGAATCCATTTTTACCCACTTATTTGTTTATAACAAATTCAATAAATTTGTAAACAATTTCTAAGCTATTGGACAACTTTCCTAGATAGCTGCTTCATTGATTCTAGGTATTTGGGATTGAATACAAGTATTTCTCGAAACTCGGTACTCAAAAAACAAAATTTTTTTTTTTTTCATTTTTGTTATTAAATAAAAAAAAAAGAAATTTTTTTTTCAAAATATGGATCGACAGTTTTGTGCGAAATTTTATAAGCTTTAATTTAAAAAAAAAAAGGTTCAAATCGGTTCAGAAATAGCTTTTGAATATCAATTTGTCCGCAAAATTTTTTTTTAACCCACTGTGTGACGTACGTCTGCAGTACCTCCAGCCCATGAATCCTGGTTTCCAGGCCTTCTGCGAGCTTGAAGCTGGGGGCACTTGTCTCAAGCCATTCCCTCGTTCAGGTGTCAGCCACCCGCACCACGATGACCCTCGCCCTGAGGAAGGTCCCATCTAGCCTGGGAGCCCGCCCCTCTCAGGGCATGGCGTCAATCACTTTCGCGATTTCCACCCTCAGCCTGTCCAACTCCCTTGAAGTCAGACAGACTTCTGGGTAGCCCGCCGCGACGATCACCCTCGTCAGCGCACTATCGGCCACCTGCGCATAAGAGAGGCCCGGGGCTTCAGGAGCCCTGTGCCGGAGGAGTGTCCTGAGACCGCCTCTTCTCTGCACCACACGGCCCCTTCTTCTTAAAGGAAAAGTCCGTGAGGCGCTGCCCCACTTCATCTACCGCCCGGAGGGTTTTATTTCAATATGATATGCAAACTTTTTAAGTTACAAGTGTTTAAACATCTGGAGTAGAAAAAATTAAGTATTTTTTTTAAATCTTCCAGTTCGTAAACTATTTCCTATAAAACAATGAAATTTTCAGGTAAAGTTGACGATTACCTACATTTTGCAAATAGCGATGAATGAAAAAATTATTCCTTTTTTTGTTTAAGAAATATGCAATTGTTTTAAATAAATGGCATTTATAGAAAATGGACATCTTAAAAATCGTTTTTTCAAGGATTAAAATATTCGTTATAGTTTTGAAAATATCTTATAAAAATTTAAGAGTGGACCGTTGGATACTTTTTATTAGACATATAGTTATTTATAGTCAGGTCAGCTTCAAGCGCTTGATAGCGCACCGTCTACTGTGCACTATCAAGCGCTTGAAGGTGACCCGACTGTAAACAACTAGCTGTCTATTAAAAATTATCCTAAAATTATTATATATATGTCCACTCTGAAATTTTTTTGAAATATTCTCAAAACTATAACGAATATTTTAATCCTGGAAAGAACGATTTTTAAGATGTCCATTTTCCGTAAATGCCATTTATTTAAAACAATTGCATATTTCTTATATGAAAAAATGGAATAATTTTTTCATTCATCGCTACTTGCAAAGTGTAGGTAATCGTCGACTTTACCTGAAAATTTCATTGTTTTATAGGAAATAGTTTACAAACTGCAAGATTTTAAAAAATACTTAATTTTTTCTATTCCAGATGTTTAAACACTTGTAACTTGAAAAGTGTGCATAACATATTGAAATAAAAAAATACGTCTCTATTTGTTTTGTATCTAAAACACGAAAAAAAATATTCGAGGCGATTTTATTTTTCAGCTGTAAATATGATATGGAATCAGCCATATGTATATATATAATCTTTTACAAGTAGTCTTCTGATGTTAAGGACATTGCATAAACGAACTTTAAAATTTGTGTGGCTACACCAATGGACGTTTCTTATGTACCGAGGTATCTGATTGGTGTAGACAATATGGCTGTACGGGAGATGACAGATAAATTGAAATTTCACGACGGGAATATTATAATTTATGCTTAACTCCGATATTTACGGAAAATTCGAAGGTATCAGAGAAAATTCTATAACTTCTAACTAAGCATCTGTAAGAGAGAATTTCGTAATAGATTACGTAAAAATCCGTATTTTGGGTCCAAAGCAGTGATCACAGAACATGGGATTTTTCGGCCCCCACTATACGACCCACGTGGTCGTATAGTGGTCAAAATCTCAAGAACCAAAGTGGTC
>CAJFCP010024381.1:0-16385 GCA_904066005.1 Synergus itoensis | reverse complement strand
TCAAAGCTGGCGCTTGAATAGAGGCCCAGGTAACCGAAGGGACGCGTAGGGGAGGGGCACTCAGGGATCTTACTACTGCCCCGTTGCCTAGTAATTTATATTTCTAATCTGATCTATAGCCTAATTCTAAATTTGTGAGTTGGTAAGAGCGATTTATAGTTCTAATCTTCTATTTCGATTTATAGCCGGAAAATCTATATCTATATCTATATCCTGATCTATATGTGAGTTGGAAATGTCTTCTTTTCTATACGTATCGGCGTATATCAACTGTTTGAAGTAAACTATCAGACAATTTTCTGACGTAATAGCCTTATTTTCCGACTTCCACTTAGAAAACTTTTCGTAGGCAAGTTCATACAATTTTTTAGATTTTGCAGGCAGCAAATCTAATGTCGCCAGTTCTGCCGCTTTACGTAGTTCAGGAGGCGTGCACTGAAAGACTTCACTTTCTTCAGAATCTGACATTTTTAAAATTTTATAGTATCAATGTTATCACATTAATTGAACTATTGAAGAAAACCGAGCAAAGGCGTGACAGCATTCAGAAATAAGGTTATAAAAGCAGGTGAGCCTTTTCGTCGCTAGGTGCGCTATAGTTACTCGAGTTAAAATTGCGGAAAAATTTAAATTGTATACATGAAAAAAGAATTTTTTAATATAAATTACTAATAAAAGTTTAAAATTTATTCATAACAAAATGTATTCAGTTTGAAAAGACAAAATTTCAGATTTCGAGTAATGATTAGTTTTACTAGCGTATGTAGTTGTACACCTAAGTCGCGAGACGAGCGCGATGTCAGTTGTCGCTGAAAACATCGACCTATTTCCATCTTTATCTAACTCTCTTCCTTTCACTTATTGTGAAAATGTGGAATGCTTACGAAAAGAGGCCTTTTCGTAAGCATTCTACATTTCGTACGTTCTTTATTCGCATCGTTCGAAACGCGCCATATTACGTACAGATCATCAGCACGAAAACACGCCATTTTCATGATAGTGTTGTAAAAAAGAAGTTATTACGGTGCCGCTTCTCTGCTGTTTGTTTTCACGTAAATAAAAAAGTTCATTAAAAAATTGCATTATTATTATAGGCTTACCACAGTTGGGATACCCGGAAGTCGAACCTATTGTTTTGGACGAGATACACATCGCACTGGGGGGAGGTCCTGATGGATACAAAGCAGAATTCAGAGAAGTTGCAGCAAAAGGAGTATCTGCTCTACAAGTTACAGGACTGAGAACTCAAATCACTGATGAGGAAGTTCAACTTCAACTTGCACTTAGAATCCCAAAAATTAGAGCCGTAGCCAAATACAGATCGAGTGGAACTCTGATTTTAGTTCAAGCCAGTGGTGCTGGAGATTATTGGGGTGATTATGGTTAGTATCTAACTATCTATGTATATTGCAAAGAAAAATACTGAGACTACCATTTCGAAATAAATCTCCGACTATTAAAAAAATATGTTTAATATATAATAGCGTGCATCGAAAAAAGAAGTTCTTTAGAAACATCTTCTACTCACTTATACGCCAAAAACTAATTACTCTGAAAAGAAAGTAGTTATTCTACTATTAGAACTCCCAATAATAATTTTTTTTCTGTTTCGTTCTATTAGCCATTGTATGAATGGAGGATGCAGTTTAATGAAAGTGAAATGCATATATTAATTAAGAAGCGACGTCCTCTGCTGAAAATTATGACCGAAGGCAATGTTCAATTGTTCCAACAATTTTTTCAAGTTATTTTTCCTAATATACAACTTGAATTCAACCCACACGTTCTCGTATGCCGTATGCAACTCCCACTCTAAAATTTTCTTTGGATACAATTTGCTAAATAATTTCCTGATCTCCGTCAAATAAGATACTATATCTTGATTTTTTTTTCGTTGAAAAATTTTATTTTTTAGTTTTTTTTCTTCCAAAAACAATTCATCTAAATACGCGTTTCTAAATTCTATTACAAAATCTGATAATGTGCACCATGACCATTTAATTACCAAAAACCAGTCTTTAACTTCATCCCTTAAAAACGCATCCATATTTTCTAGAACGTCCCGGTCATCGATTCTATATCCCGATTTAAACCTACGCACTTCTTCCAAAAATTGGGCAGGGCTATTTACTTTATTATTTGCGAATTTGAAAAGCCAATCCGACAAAATTTGGAATGGTGTTTGAACCATTCCAAACGGTAAATAGGAATAGCATCTCTCGATTGAAATTGTTTTGGCCCCCCTCGTGCCTCTCTTTAGTATGAGAAAATTCGCAAACTACGTATCGGTCTTTCGCGCACATTTGACCTACGCGACCTATAATATTTTGACTCGATGCTGGTCTTTACACTAATGGTTCGCTCTCATCTGTATCTATTTCCCTCAAGATTTTTTCCTCGATACTTGTTCCAGATTTCTTAATCGTGAACTAACCCAGTCGGTTTTGCCATCCCCACTGAAATCGAACTTTTACAGATTGCGCACCCCGCTTATTCGATTGCTAATTCCATTCGTTTCCCATGACACGATTTCTCAATTCCTCATTCGTCGGAGGCTGATCCCTATTTAAAGATTCGAAATGTCGGTCTAAAAGTCCTTTAATTTTACATAATTTTTCCGTTTGTACCGACGTGGCTTTATCTTTATCTTTAATCCCACTCAAGGGTTTGCCTGTGCGTACTGGAGAACACGTTTGATCCTGGGTGGGAAGGTGAGATCACTCGACATAGAAAGGAGAGTACAGCGTTTTATAGGGTTCCTTTTGGGACCGCTTATGGCGTTATTGAAGATAGCGGGCCAGTTTCTTATTGGTCACGAAAAAGAGAGGCAATATTCAAATGCATTTCCCGGGCACAAATTTTCCATGAATATTTTGAAACCATTTTTCTCTCTCCACAGGATTACACGAAACAGAAAACAGAAAAACTTTCTCAAAATTATCCAGATGCCCACTTCGGCATCTTGGCACTGCACACCTTCGTACCATATGAGCTATCAAATATCACACAATTTGTATCAGTAAAAGGTTAAAAACGTTCAAAACAAACGAGAAAAGCCCGCTGTCAAATAATGTCATTGAATACTTTAAATAACTTTACACAGATCTACAAAAGACCTCTGGCCCTGTCCAGTTCGCAGCGCCACGGAATTCGTGCGAACTATATAAAAACTCGCCACAGAAATATTATCCCCTCCATGTCAAGTGATTTAACCTTTCCATCCTGGTTTGATCTAATTCTGCTTAAACATGATCTAACTTCCACTTCGTTCAAAGTGGAGCAATTTCCTATTCCGGACTCTTTTCTCAACAAAAATCCCCTGCCGCGGCCTAATGATCTTAGTGACTTGTCAGTTCGCTCGGACTCTTCCACGCTTTCACCTGTCACTTGCTCTGCACGACTCAGGACGGATTCCGCAATTTTGGTTGTTCTCCTTCCTGAGCGTAGTTTCATCCCACCTAATATCTACTTTCGCGAACCGACACCCGGTATTCCACTTGTAACGAAGGGTTACACGCGTGTGCGTACCGCACGCACACTTACATCGGGCTCTCGTTACTGAGCCTTGCTAGACGCCATTCCCACTCCTGTTCTCCCTACTCCGAGCGTTAGCCATTGCAGGCGCATTCATTGAAACCACCCGCACGACGTACATTCTTCAGTTCAGCTTGGCGAGTCCCACGGACAAGATCGGAAAGACTCTCGCCCGGTGAAAACTCATCCGCTTTACCTACCAATAGGCGCTTCTATGGTAGGCTAAGCGTAGGCGATTCGCAAGGGATAGGTGCTTCTATACATGCCATTTCTAAAATTCTCTTCTTCCGAGAAGGATCATCAACGGACAGGCGCTTCTGTCCTTCTCAATTCGAAGTCGAAGAAATGCCAATTGTTAGGTGCTTCTAAAATTGTCATTTCTGGCAATGCCGTCTATTTCTTTATCTCTTTCCGTTATTTCAAACGTGTACGATTTTTACAATCGATAGGCGCTTCTATGATTGTCAAAATCTAACATAAATATTAATAGATAGGTGCTTTAAATATTAATATTTATCACCTAGAAATAATTATTTGTCTGTTCTTTAAATCTGACATAATGAAATTCTAACTCCTGTCATCCTTCAAACCAAATCATAAAAGAAGGAAAATTTAATTTACTCTCGTCAGGTGCTTCTGAGAGAGACAAATTAAACTGACATAAATACTCTTAATATTCGATAGGTGATTCTATGAATATTATTTATTAAATATTAGACTAGAGAAATCCACAACCGTAATTTACTTTATCCTCCTAACTGTCGAACCCTCTCTCCGCATGTCGTACTTACCGTTGAGGGAAAGACAGATAACGTCGGTAATTGTAACCCGTCATAAATCACCTGTGTGCCTTGTCTAAGCAACCGAATTCTATTATTTGATGAATAATTGTTTGACACACAACACACTATGATTGCAGGAATAAGAGTAACACCGAAAGATCCCTTTTCCGTCTCCGTTCTATCCGCTCTACATTCACCGTAACTCAAGCGTCTGATTCAGACTCAGTCTATTTCTTAGAATCTCACACCGACACAAACACACATATAGTACTGTTACCGCGAATATTAAATGTGTCACACTTTCATTCACATTTAATATTGTATCTTAAATTCACACAATACACTATACTCATTCACACACAACGTCCGTTACACTCACACAAGCAATTTAGATATGTAATTTATAGGTGAATAAATGTTTTATTATTTTTGTCATTAAAAAATAATTGATTTGTTTTAATAATCTCAAAACCTGAGCCTGGCTAGACTGAAGCGTCCGCTGAGATAATTATTAAAAAGGCCCGAAAAAATAGGTCATTACAGACAAACACATTCATAAAAACATGTTTTTCGGGTTCAGGGTGTCATAAAACATTGACATTTGACAAAACCGGTTGGGGGAACAAATTTTACACAAATCTTATACCTTCTCTGATGAGGATGTAAATAGTACATTTCTATACTAGAGCGCGAATGTGATTTGCCTTGTGTGAATGTTTCAGAATTAAATCCTTGGGATCGTTGCCCTGTATAAAAATTTATAATAAAGCGATTTTTTATTCGACATATTTCTATATTATCATATTCTTCATTATGCAGGTAGAGTCGAAGCCAAAGTTTTTATTAGAGCAAAGCCTTTTACAGTAAAAGATCGACGTTACCTCAGACTTCAGCAATTAAAGATGGACTTCAGTGTAAAAGACATAAAAATGGGCGTGGAAAACGTTCACGATGGCAATACTGTTTTGCGTAAGTATCGGATGTACATATTATGTAGGTATAAAGAAAGTCGGACAAATTTCTGACATTTTAACCCAGTGGGCACAAAATTTGGCGACGTGTTTACGACATCCTTACGACATTTTTACGACATCGTAAAAACCTCCTATGTCCATGTCGTAAAAATGTCATAACGATATTGTAAAAACGTCGCCAAATTCAATGACGTCTTTACGACATCGTAAAGAAATCTTAAAGACATGGACATATGATATCTTTACGATGTCGTAAAAATGTCCTAACGATGTCGTAAACACGTCGCCAAATTTTGTTACACTGGGAAGTTCATACCGGAGCATTTTTAAAGTCAGAACATCGTAAAATAGCTTTTCAGTAAAAACGCATAATTGCGGAACGTCACATATTCTGACTTATGCTTATTCTTTATTCTAAGGAAATTTTTTTTAATTTTCAGAAAAAAGTTCATAGACTCTCCGGCATTACTAAAAGTTTTTTTATTTTTTTTTAATCGAAAAAATTCCAGTGAATTTCTAGTAATGAGAGAAAAAGCCTAGCGAATAATGCAATGGGCACACAATCCCTAAGGTTGTCGTGGACATTTTAAAGATACATTCTATGTACGTTTTTATGACGTCCAAGAGTTCACTGGGATGTTATCGAAAATTCGATTTTCAAGCGCCACCCTAATGCGAGAAATTATTTTTGAAGTGACGTCAAAAAAAACTGAAATTCACCGACGGCATAATCTCAAAAATTGGATAGTATTGATAGTATAGATAATCTCAACATATTGGATAGTAGTTTATGTGAAAAAAATTTTTCTTTTAAACCAAATTATGTGACAAATCACGTGATCTTGTATATGGTGGGAGGACATAAGGATCTATACGTACTGTGACTTCGGGAGCTGCGAACCAGGAGAGCTAGGCTGCGAGGCCCAGGGACTCTGGTACCGGCTACACTTCTGAGAATATTGAGGACGCAAGCCCTCGGGTCCTCAAACCTTGGTGTGACCAACCGTGCCTATGGTTAAATGACACCAGGGTTACCACATCCGCTCCTGTCATCGACGAATGGCAGCTGTCTAGGATAAGGGCACGCTGTTCGGGGATAGGATGGATAGGGAAACCAGGCTGCATACCGTATTATTATAAGCCACATGTAGGTATACGGGGCTCTGCCTGGATGGAACGTACTTTCCTAGATATTCGTAGCATCTTTATGGATCAAAATAAAATCAATATAATATAATTACTTTAAGGCTCTGGTAAAGGGACTTCAAATTCACCGAAGCTGAAAAGAGAGGGCTCATTGGAAGGCACCCTTGAGGCGGTGGAGAAAGTCGGGCAACATCTCTCGGGACTTTCCGTTAAAAGGAAGAACGTATGTTGTACGGAGAACAAATGGATCAAAAGGATCGGCTTCTTCGCACTCAAGCGGAAAAGGGAAGCCAAGGCACGCCAAGGAAGGTCTTGGTTTCTAGTAAGAGGAAGAGAGGGTCTTAGGACAGTCCTCCGGACAGGGCGGCAAAGATGTACAAAGCTCCTGAAACTCATGGCCTCTTTTACGCGCAGTGCCTTGACAAGGGTCGTAATCGCATCGGGCTACCTAGAGGTCTGCATGACTCATGTGCAGTTAGAAAAACTCAGGGTAGAAATCTCGAAAGTGATTGAGGCATTATCCTGAGAAGAGCGTGCAGGTTCGAAAATCCTTCCTTGAAGACCGGTACATGGAAGATCTACAAGGGGAAAAAGGGGAAGGTGGTTCGGTCTGCGGAGCAGGCTGGGTCCTCATTTTAGGAATCCCAAAGGGGGCTTCTTAGGCTTTAAGGGCTCTGGAATCATATGATCTATAATCATAGGCCCTATCTAGAAACGGGAAGGGTCAGCGTTAGGCTGATTCAGAAGGCTAACTTCTGAAGCGACAGAGAATGACACGGCATAGTCTCATCAATAACTGTGCCGGACATTCCATGTACGCAGATCAATTTACAACATAGTAAATGCGCCTCGGCGGTATTAACCAGGCGCATGGCTACGATGCGTACAGGTATATCCCCATTTCAAACACCCTGGGTATACAAGGAGAAGATTAGAGGTTTAGGGTAATGTGGTAAATAATAATTTAAAGGCCAGCTCGAAAATGCGCCAAGAGCATGCATTGCTGTCAAAGGCATGGATAAACTGCTGGTGCCAAATTTGTCCTCAAGAGACCTCGTAGTTATCAAGACGAGGATCAAGGGTGGAACGGTGGGAAAGGCTGGAGGTCTATATGTCTTCGGCCTACTTCCTACACCATGTGGTGTGGGGTAGCACGGATACCAACGATAAAGGCAGTGACCTTCTGGAATAATTTGATAAGGTGAGAGGCTGGAAAGTGGCTTCAGTGGAATCATTTTTGGACCACAAGCAACTTGTCTTTTGGCTGGCCTTTAGAAAACCCGAGGTACAGATAAAGAGGAACCCTAGAAATAGAAAGTGGGATACCTTCAGAGAGGAACTCCGAGGAAGACTTGAAGAATTTCCCATAAGCTATGAGACGACTGATGAGCTGGAGCTAACCGCATATTTTCTGAGAGTCTTAATCACATCGTTCGCGTTCGAGAATAACTGCTCAATGCGTGCCATGGACATTGGACTAGGAGCTCAATGGTGGAATAAGCACTTGGAGGCTCTTCAGACAGGTGTTCGGAAACTGTACAATAGGGCTTACAAGACCAAATTGGCTTTCGACTGGGACCGTTACAGAAATGCCCGGAAGAAATATAAAAACATGTTTAATAAATACAAGCAGAAGGAATGAAGAGAATTCTATGAGGGAACGAACAACATCCCTAGGACGACTCTCCTCCATAGGATCCTGGATAAAAATCCAGAGAATCGCCTAGGGTTCATTAGCTTCGAAACGTGTGATTTTGCTGAGAATGAAGAGGAATGCCTGAAACGAATGTTGGATGTTTATTTCCTGGGCGTTCAGATCATTCCAATAGACCACGACGACGTGTATCAGGAAGCTCTGGAAAAATGGCGGACTGAAAGTTCGCGTCCGACATAGTAACAGTTTAGAAGGTTGAGTAGGCCATCAGGACCATTCAACCTTATAAATCACCGGGGAGGGGGTGGAATATACCTAGCTCTTCTACAAGAGGGAATGGAGGAACTACGACTGCCCCTGACGAAAGTCTTCAAGGCTATTAAAGCACTGTGACACGTAACAGGGTGTAACAAAGTAGACCACTAAATCGTGGCCAAAACGCCTTCCAAGCAGGCTGCTCTGACGATACGGTACTTCACGATGCTTTTGAAAGAATAAAACGGCAATTGGAAGAAGGCGGGCACCCACTTGGATATATAACGGGCCTTCAGTAATTATCCCCCTGAAGTCATGTGGGGATACTCGGAAATGCGGCGTATCTGAACAGCTTATAGACTAGATCCAGAGTATGCTGCGTTATATCGCTCATTATGTGGTGCTTGGTCGTGAAGAGTATACTCCGAAATCTGAATAATGATGGTTTCTACTCTCCAGGATATGCGGACGACTTTGTGATCATGAATAGGGAGGCCCATCTGGATAATCTGATGGGTCTTACGAGGTCAGGTTTGCGAATTGAGGAGCTCTGGTGCATTGCATCAGAGTTGTCAGTAAATCGGGAGAAGACGGATCTGATAATTTTCACGAGAAAATATAAGGTAACTATTGTAACGGGCACCTTATCCTGCGGAGAGAGGCTCCGAGTAGCCCAGTCGGTGAAATATCTGGGTAACATACTGGTTGAAAAACTGAACTCGGCGAAGCATCTGGAAGTACAATGTAGAAGGTTCATTACAACCTTCTGGTTATGTAGAAGAGCCTTTGGAAGAATCTGGGGACTGGAGCCGACAATAATCGCTTGGCTATCCTCAGCGGTTCTGAAACCAAAACTACTTTACGCAGCCGTGGTCTGGTGGCTACAGGTGCAGCTCAAAACGATCCAGTTGAAGCTGGGTCGCCTGCAGATGCTTATATTCAGAGCTATTATCGGAGCAATGAAGACCACGCCAACAGCGGTAGTAAGCTTCATTCTCTGTGAGGAGCCCCTACACGTAGCGATAACTACTGGGGCCGCTCGGAAGAGTGAAAAGTCTTGATGCTTCTGGTAAATGATCACAGAGACCTAGACGAAGCTCCCAAAAGACAGCGTTAATCTGCCAAAATGCCAACTCTAACAATGCGGCAGGGTGAAATAACAATAAGGTACAGCTTCGATAAACTCATCCGGACATATCAACATTACTTTATTATTTTTTTAATGTTTAAACAAATTCAATTGGTTTATACAATTTTCTCGAAATTTCTTTTTTTCAGTAAAAATTATTATTGTTGCTCTGTTGGGATATTTATTAACATTGTTGAATTAATTTTTAATTATTTAAACAAATTCCATTTCTTTAAAAAAATTTGATTTAAAAAAATCGTCAAACTTAGAGATTATTATAGTTAAAAGACATAAAATTTTTAAATATTTTTCCATTGTTTAAACTATAAATGATTATTCATTTTCAACAACCTTTAATTTGTTTAAATCATATTTTCTCCATAAAATGATTCGCTACTGCTATTAATATTAATATTATTATTGTTTAAACAATAAATACGTTTTGAAACAATTTTGTTGTTTAAACAATGGGAAAATATTTAAAAATAAATATGTCACTTAACGATAATAAACTGCGAGTTCGACGAATGTTTGGAAATAGTACATTTCGATACTAATGCGCGAATGTGATTTTAGCCCTAAGTGAATGTTTGCGCACGACCGAAGCGAATGTGAATGCACACGTATCGAACTGTATTTTTTACACGACGTGTGCGAAGCTTGATATGGTATACGTTTTTTAACCCAGCGTGTGCGAAATTGAATTTCGCGCACGGAGTATCAAAAAAAATTCTTTAAACAAATGGAATTCGTTTAAATAACTAAAAATTAATGAACCAATGTTAATATACATATATTCCACTAAATAAACAGTAATAACACAGGCCCACAAACAAAAAGTTTTCTATGGTTTTTTGAGGTTTAGTAAAAAATGACTAAAAAAATTGTTAATTTGGATCCAGATTCGAATTCTACGAATAAAAACACGTCGGAAACCATGTTTCAATTTTTTTTTTTTTGCTCAAAGATTTAACTCGTGGTGAGCTTTAAATACATGGGCTTTTATGAATTCAAATCTTGGAGAAAAAAAATTGAAACATGGTTTCCGACGTATTTTTATTCGTAGAATTCGAATCTGGATTCAAATTATCAATTTTGTTGGTCGTTTTTTACTAAACCTCAAAAAACCATAGAAAACCATGAAAAAACCATGTTTTTGGCGTTTATCTCGGAAACGATTCAGGAGACCCCTTAATTTTATCTCAAATTCAGTTTCAGCGTCGATAAATACATAAAAATAGACCTATTTCGTGATAAGCATAAAAAATTCCAAGTAAAAGTCGCAGTTCTTTACAATTTCATAAGCTATGAATTCGAATCTTCGAACAAAAAAAAAAATTGAATCATAGTTGCCGACGTATTTTTATTTGTAGAATTTGAATTTGGATCCAAATTAACAATTTTGTTGGTCGTTTTTTATCAAATCTCAAAAAACCATAAAAAACCATGAAAAAACCATGTTTTTTGTGTTTATCTCGGAAACGATCTAGAAAACCCCCTAATTTTATTGCAAGTTCGGATTCAGCGTCAAAAAATACATAAAAATAAGCCTGTCCCATCAAAAGTTCATATACATTTTTTTTTGGGCCTGTGTAATTTTTAATAAAAAAAAATTTTTGAAAAAAAAATATTTAAACAAATTCTATTTGTATAAATATATGAAAATAAATAAACCAATGTTAATAAATATTGCACTAGAACAGTACTAATAATTTTAATTTAAAAAAACGAATTTTCGAACATATAATTATTGAAATAAATGGAATTTGTTTAAATCATTCAAAATTAATTAATCAATTTTGATAAACATTCCGCTAGGCTAATACAAATAATTTTTATAAAAAAAAAAAAAAAAGGAAAACGAGAATGAAGTGCTCCGAAGGGCCGATTTTATGAAGAATTGTCATTTTTTGTTTTACACTCGTTCGTAAAATTTTCCCAAACCCTGAAAAATTATTCCAAAAAGTGATTTTTCCCCATGCAATTTACATTAGTTTCAAGTCAAAATCGGCACATGTTAAAGTCAACATTAAAAAAAGAGACATTTCTGTGTTCTGATTTCGAATGAAATTGGGGGAATGGAAACTCTAGAAAAAGTGTTTTTGAGTCAACCCTACTGGATAGACAGGGATAAAGGGCAACAAAAAAGCGTATCAACTGGAAAAAATAGGATCAGCGAGTAGACCGATTGACCCAGAACTCATTCAGGGCTTGGTACCGTTCTGTACCAGGCTGGAGATCAAAAATTGGATTGTGCGGCAGCACAAAAAATACTGGGCTGAAGTAAATGGAAATAGACAGGCTAAAGCCATCCTCGGCGAATTCCGCAAAAAGGTTATGGCCTGTAACATCCTAAACTGCCCCAAGAAAGATGTAAAGATAATGGTACAGATGTTCACAGGGCACAACAATTTGAATTACCATAGGTACAAGATGAGGCTGGAACCTAGAACCGCTTGTAGCACATGTGGCAGGGACTATGAGATGTCCCTACACGTTTTAGGTCGGTACTTGGCTCTCAAATATTAAACCCTGGGGTCTGCTATGCTGAAACTAGAGGAGATTACTCTGCTGCCGACTGGAATGGAGAGCTAGCTAGCGTCTAGCGGTAAGGGAATTGGCCTAATGGGCTTGTAGCCTTAGCGCCTGTTGAACTCCACGGAGGTAGGGCATCTCGCCCGAACTAACTAACTGACAAACTTACTAGACCAAATACTTATTGAGAGAGAGGGAGCGGATTTTTTTTATTTTTTTTTTTTGCAAATATAATCTGTTTTGATGATTTTTAACTCTGCTAACATTAATAAAATACGTAAAGTATTAATGTTTTCTAAAAATGCTTTTCAGAAATGGAAAGGCTTGAAAAATCCTATCAAAACTGTACAGGGAAAAAATGTTTCTTCTTAATATTAATAGATTTAAAATCGACAAATTAATGGTATTCGCAAAAAATTAAAAATTCCATCTCCTCCTTCTCAATAAATATTTAAACTGCAGGCAAAAATTTTTATCCAGAAACTACCACCCTATAGGAAAACTTTTTTCCAAAATTTCAGTTCAATCTGTGAACTTCAGTTTTTTAAAATGGTATCACTTCTAAAATAATTCCTCATATACATTTAAAAATACTGTCTGAATGTCAAATCATAACTTTCAACGACAATAAATAATAAAATTGTTCTTATAATCAAATCATTAATTATTTCTTGTGCTTAAATTACAGAAGCAGCTTTAAATCTGTTCATCAACAGTTACAGTCAAGAGTTATTGAAGGAGATGAAGCCCGATTTAAGACGAAAGCTCGTTCAAGTGATGACGAGTTTTGTCGAAAAACTTTTCGCTCAAGTGCCATATGATGCTTGGATAATAGACTAAAATGAAGAAAAATATCAACCTGCAAGATACTTAGGAATATTTATAATTCAGTCTGAAATATGCTTTTAAATTAGCATTTTTCAATCATCAATACTCATACTCGTACAAGTTAAAAAGATACTTAATTCATATTTTTGACGTAAATGGGATTTTCATATCAATCGATTCGCAAAAGAAAACTGCATCTCTCTATGCAAACGAGAATTCTAAACAAATAGATTTGATCAAAATACAAGTTTTTTGTGACTAAAACTTATAATTCGCGAGCACTTTCGTTCCTTGAAACTACAAACACTAGAACAAAAACTAAATCGAAAACTCCCATAAGTAAATGTTGTAAAATGCGTAGTTTTTAAACTGCAGAGCATTAAAGTTGACCAATCAGAAGCATGTTTTAGACCGCCAAGAATCCATGATCTATTGTGAGAATGTGTGTGCGTAAAACATTATTGTTCAGATCTCGTTTTTTCGCTTAACAAGGAGTGTGGTGAAGTTGGCGCGTTTATTATTCAAATTTTTTGGGGATTCCTTTTATTTCGCTGGATGCTCTGAACATCGTGGTGCACGGAGATTATTGAAATTAACGTGAAAATGGAAGCGAACGAACGAGATTTGAACAATACCGTTTTACACACACCCATTCTCACAATAGATCATGGATTCTTGGCTGTCTAAAACATGCTTCTGATTGGTCAACTTTAATGCTCTGTAGTTTAAAAACTACGCATTTTACATTTTCTTATAGGAGTTTTCGACTTAGTTTTTGCTCTAGTATTTCACTATTTGACTCGCTGTCAAATAGTGTCTTTTTAACTTGGAAATGTGTCGAGGCTTCGTCTTAAACACAATAAGATATTGTGTACTTTTACTTTTATTTCAAATTAATTAAGGTGAATGTCCCAATTTGCATCCATGTCCCTATTTGCGCCAAAACTGAATGAATTATTACTAAAATAAATAAATTTATACAATTATTTATTCAAAGAAAGTGTTTATTTGAATTAGTGATTCAATGAAGCGAATTGTTGATTTTAATGCAGAAAAGATCATGTTTTAGAAGTAAATATTTTTTTGTCACGCCGTGCGCAAAACTCGATATTGCGCACGCAAGCGTATGCTAAATCAAGCTTCGCACACGTCGTATCAAAAAATACGGTTCGTCACTAGTGCGGGATTGTGATTTCAGCCTTGTGTGACCATTTCACACTCGCTTCGCTCGTGCGAAAACATTCACACAAGGCTAAAATCAAAATCCCGCACTAGTGACGAAATGTACTATTTTCATTGTGTTATGTCATAACCTGTGAACTATTAAAAGCGTTTTCAAAATAATTCAAGCAGTCAAGGAACTCCAAAAAGCTATTGCTTCGATTAGGTTCATACTAAATTTTACCCTAATAGAAACTGAAGTACCTATCTACTGTTCCATAGAAAATTAATTATTTACAATAAAGAATGAAGTGAACGCAAATACCTATATTGACACCTTTTTATGATTTTAAAGTTTTTGGTTAAATATTTAGCTACTTTAACAAAACGAAAGCTTTTCATTATAAAGTAATACCTTAAATTTCATCAGTAACGATTTAGATTAAATCGAAATTGATAAAAATTTTATTTTTTGCTTTCGAATCAGACGTAACCCCTACATGGAAGGAAATTGGAACATTTACCTTAATTCCCCAAAAAAGTTAAAAATTTACTTTTTCATAAAACTTATATGGAAAGATTCACTTTCTCTTGGTGTAAACCGTAGACAAAGAGAGTCATTTCCCGCGAGTGGTACAAAAATATTGCAACACTACTTTTTGTCCCATTAAAATCATCTCTTTTTCCGCTCTTGCATCTGAGTGATGTGAGTATAGCTGAAACAGTACAACTAACGTCATCAGACGCAATAATTGTTACCAATTATATAACAAATGAATGGAAACCTTTACTTTATTTGCATGTAAATCGTAAACAAAATGTGACATTTCTGGGAGAGATGTAGAAATAATTCCACGCTACTTTTCAATACTACAGAAATCTGTTATTTCACACTTGCGATTTAATGACATAAGCATAGCGGAAGCAGTCTAAATAGTTCTATTGGACAGGATAATTGATAGAATTATCCCAAATTAATACCAATTATCTCGTCTAATGGAGTTATTCATACTATTTCAGCTATATTCATCTCACTCAGACGCAAAAGCGGAAAAAGAGATGCCATGAATGTGACAAAGGAGTGTTGCAATATCCACTCACTATATCCACAGTTTATACAGAGAGAAAGTAAAGCTTTCCATGCAAGTGTTATGTAAAATAATACGAGATACATCTGGAGACAGAAACTTTGCAGAAGTTTGATGTTTTCAATAAGAGCCATAGTCGAGTGAAGGCACCTCCATTCGACTATGGCACGCGCCGAGAAATTTACTTGTAACAAGTTACTGTTTCCTTACTTATATCATAATATACTATTTACAAGGAGTGCGGTAACGATACCACACCGATTTGGTCATTTCCAAAATACAAAAATTGATCATTTCGGTCTAGTAGATACCCATGTTGCTGGCATTATTCCATATTAACAAGATCATATAGATAAGATTAAATGTATTTATTTCTTATTACGCATAATTAATTAATGTATTTATAAAAAACAAATGAATTTATAATTACTATAAAGGACCCCGCACATTTTACATTGAAATCCGGCCCTTGTCAAATTGGCTTAAACTGCGCTATAATATAGTTGAAAGCCTTCTAATCAAGAAATCCTTATGGCGACCAGTGCAGAAAATAAAAAGTTTTCGAGATATATGGGGTTGAACGCGGAAAATATGACCACAAAAAATTATCATTTTCCTAAAGAATAAGATACTATAATATTAACAGAGTGTTTCCAGTTTTGTGAAAATGATTGGTACTGCTAGGGTATATTTTTTGGGGTGTTGTCATGACAATTTATACCCTGAGGATCACAAAAAAAAGCATCGGTACAAGGACCTCAATATTTTCAAAAAATGATCCTTCTTGTAAAATATAAGATACGAAAATATTAACAGAGTGTTTCCAGCTTTGTGAAAATGACTGGTAATGCCAGGGTGTGTTTTTGGGGGTGTTGTGATGATAATCTATACCCTGAGGATCACAAAAAAAACATCGGTGCAAGGACCTCAATATTTTCAAAAAATGATCCTTGTAAAATATAAGATACGAAAATATAAACAGAGTCTTTCCAGCCGGTCAAATTGGCTCAAACTGCGGTATAATATAGTCGAAAGACTTCTGATCAAGAAATCCTTATGGCGACCATTCCAAAAATTCAAAATTTTTCGAGATATATGGGATTGAACACGGAAAATATGACCACAAAAAATTATCATTTTCCAAAAGAATAAGATTCGATAATATTAATAGATTGTTTCCAGCTTTGTGAAAATGATTGATACTGCCAGAGTATGTTTTTTGGGGTGTTGCGATGACAATCAACAACCTGAGTGTTATGTCTTGGATAACACACCCAATTACCCTAACAGTTCTCGTTT
>CAJFCP010024379.1:0-10490 GCA_904066005.1 Synergus itoensis | reverse complement strand
GGTCTTTATGTGACAAGAATCCGTAGATTTTTGTCGAAAAATGCCTATTCTGGCAGGATCGCCAAAATGTTATGCCGAAAACAGGCTATTAACTTTTTATTGATTAAAAAGTGATATAATTATGATGACATCACTTTATTGTAGTTCTTAAGCTACTGAGTAGTTCATAAGAGCGCAATCTAAGAAGAACTGACTCGAGCGGCGCAGCGCTCATCCTTATACGCTATAGCCCACCTGCATGGTAGGCGTGTCTATTTTAGCAGTGCATAACAAACATACGAAAATATTCACAGAGTCTTTCCAGCTTTTTAGAAATGTTTGATACTGCCTGGGTGTGTTTGGGGGGCTCTTGTGATGAGAATCTATAGCTTGTTGTCCAAAAAAAAATCATTTGAGATGTGACCTTAATATTTTCGAAAAATGATCATTATTCTAAAGGAAAAGATCCGAGAAATATCCACAGAGTCTTTCCAGCTTTGTAGAAACGTTTGGTACTGCCTGGGTGTGTTTGGGCGGCTGTTTTGATGACAATCTGTAGCCTGTGGTCCACAAAAAAAAATCATTCGATCTGTGACCTTAATATTTTCGAAAAATGATTATTATTTTAAAGGAAAAGATCCGAAAAATATTCACAGAGTCTTTCCAGCTTTCTAGAAATGTTTGGTACTGCCTGGGTGTGTTTGGGGGGCTGTTGTGATGACAATGTATAGCCTGTAGTCTACAAAAAAAAATCATTTGAGATGTGACCTTAATATTTTCGAAAAATGATCATTATTCTAATGGAAAAGATCCGAAAAATATCCACAGAGTCTTTCCAGCTTTGTAGAAATGTTTGATACTGTCTGGGTGTGTTTAGGGGGCTGTTGAGATGACAATCTATAGCCTGTGGTCCAAAAAAAAAATCATTCGAGCAGTGACCTTAATATTTTCGAAACATGATCATTTTCCTAAATGATAACATACGAAAATATTCACAGAGTCTTTCCAGCTGGTCTTTGGTACTGCCTGGGTGTGTTTAGGAGGCTGTTGTGATGACTATATATAGCCTGTAGTCTACAAAAAAAATCATTAGAGCAAAAAAAAATTCATCAAAAGAAAAAAAAAAATTCGATCAAAAAAAATCATTGATTTTTCGA
Source organism: Synergus itoensis (assembly GCA_904066005.1). Lineage (NCBI taxonomy): Eukaryota > Metazoa > Arthropoda > Insecta > Hymenoptera > Cynipidae > Synergus > Synergus itoensis. Next base: position 9,354 of record CAJFCP010024379.1, on the reverse strand, counting down.
AAATATTAAGGTCACTGTTCGAATGATTTTTTTTGTAGACTACAGGCTATACATTGTCATCACAACAGCCCCCCAAACACACCCAGGCAGTACCAAACGTTTCTACAAAGCTGGAAAGACTCTGTGGATATTTTTCGGATCTTTTCCTTTAGAATAATGATCATTTTTCGAAAATATTAAGGTCACAGCTTGAATGATTTTTTTTTGTGGACCACAGGCTATAGATTGTCGTCTCAACAGCCCCCTAAACACACCCAGACAGTACCAAATATTTCTACAAAGCTGGAAAGACTCTGTTGGTATTTATCGGATCTTTTCCTTTAGAATAATGATCATTTTTCGAAAATATTAAGGTCACTGCTCGAATGATTTTTTTTGTAGTCATCAAAACAGCCCCCCAAACACGCCCAGGCAGTACCAAACATTTCCACAAAGCTGGAATGACTCTGTGAATATTTTTCGGATCTTTTCCTTTAGAATAATGATCATTTTTCGAAAATATTAAGGTCACAGCTCAAATGATTTTTTTTTTTGGACCACAGGCTATAGATTGTCATCACAACAGCCCCCCAAACACACCCAAGCAGTATCAAACATTTCTAAAAAGCTGGAAAGACTCTGTTGGTATTTTTCGGATCTTTTCCTTTAGAATAATGATCATTTTTCGAAAATATTAAGGTCACATCTCAAATGATTTTTTTTTGGACAACATGCTATAGATTGTCATCACAACAGCCCCCCAAATACACTCAGGCAGTACCAAATATTTCTAAAAAGCTGGAAAGACTCTGTGAATATTTTCGTATGTTATCATTTAGGATAATTATTTCAAAATCTGGTTTTTCTAGACCCCATATCTCGGAAACTGATCATAGGATCTTATTTTACCATAGGAAACTTTTGTTCAGAATTTCGAAAACATTATTTTCTGAAAGTTAGAGCCAATTCGACGGAAAGATTTTTGCCATACATTTTGTGCGGGGTCCTTTTAATTTATATACAATAAATTTTTTTGAGAGATTTATTTAAAACTAGGGGTGCTATTGTGAGCACACATTCTCATCACACTTCGCGCGCTTGCATTCGTTTACCAACCTTCATCGCTGCTATATACTTTTATTTAAATTACTTTAGTTTCAAATGAAGAAGAAAACTAATTTACTTAAGGTTCTATCGACCTTAAGGAACACATTCTCATCAAAGACAAATAATTATGTTCTTATAATTTTGTCTGTATCATGCGTTATTTGGCTCAAAATTTGAATTTTCGACTTTTCAAGAAAATTAAAAAAATTGTTACGTCAGTCCTGTTGGGCGTTCAAAAAGATATATTTTTCATCCTTTGACTCTTTTTCATATCGTGCGTTATTTGGCTTTAAAAAATTTTTTTTTTTTTCAAATTTTCAAAATGCTATAACTTTTTTAATTTTCATCAAAAATGGCTGGCCAACGAACTCCGCCTTCATTTTTAGGACAATAAAAGAGTATACCAAAGGACAATCCAATCGGTCAATTCCTTCGAAAGTTATCGTGAACGAAAAATAAAAATCTACAGACACACACACACACCATAAAAAAACCATGTTTTTCAGGTTCAGGGGGTCACAAAACGAGAAGATTTAACAAGAAATAGGGGGGTCAAATTTTACAGAAATATAATACATTCTCTCTGATGAGATCGAATGTAAAAATATAAATAAAATAATTAATTGAAAAATAAAAAGGAGAGAAATTTTTGTCGGTAATTTTAAATTAAAAATTTTTAAATATTGTAATAATAAAAAAAAGGTGAAAGAACATTTAACGGATTGTTTCCTATATTAAAAGGTTTAAAAGCGTGAGGATGTGGTAATGTACAAAAAAAACGGTTAATAAACGGAGGATAGAGCATACAATTAAGTAAGAGTAAAATATAATTTGTATTGACAGTAAAAAGATTTAGTATTAAGAATATTGTGATAAGGTTTATTAATAAGAAAATTTAAGACAAAAATATAATTTATAAAATTAAATGAAGACTAATTAGATTAAGAAAAATTGATATATGTATAAGCCAAAGTTAATTAAAATAAATATAAGAAAATGATGATTGTATTATAAAAAAATAGGGGCTGCTTTAAAAGTAAAACATGAAGTTGATAAACAATGGAAGTATTATCATTTCATAAATATTAATTAAATTTAATTATTAAAAATAAAAAAAAATAAAAAAAAATTTAAATGAGTAAGAAAACAAAAATGAAAATGGAAACAAATTGATGTTGTAGAAGAGGATAATTGAAATGAAATGACGAAAAATTATGATTTATAAGGGAGATTGATGAATATTGGTATATGTTATAAGCAAAATTAATTTGAAATAATAAGAAAATTGTGGAGAAATGAATGTAATGTAAGAAAAGAATAAAAAAAAAATTTTAGTAAATGTTATAAGATTAGGTATTAAGAATATTGTGAGCAGTTGGAGTTATAATAAAGTTTATTAGAAAATTTAAATTTAAGTTTAGAAAATGAGAAATTCTTTTAATAAGGAAAGTTGATATATAAGCAAAATGAATGTGAAAGAAATATGAATATGCTATCAGCGCTATCAGTTTCTAAAAAAAGTGGAAGTGCTATCAGTTTTTAAAAAAAGCTTTTAATAGCAAGCATCAAATCATATTGGATGGCACCCTCATGCAAATCATGTGCAATACACGGAGGCAATCTCAGATTGCAAATGTGATAACTATTCATTTTATTGATTTTATTTTTATTTATTTTATTGATTTTTTTATCCCTTTGACCATTTCACCTGATGCTACCGCTTGTCGAACACATTCGCTGTAAGTTTCACGAGTTCGGATCTTTTTCGGAAAGTAGTCATTTGCTTTTAATTCTTCACGCTCTATTTCACAAAACCGGCAAAAATTATGAGACGTGCTGAAATTCTCTGTAAGTCCACCAATTCGGTGACTTCCTAAGCTGTCACCAAGCATAAGGACTAGAGTTCCCCAATACGTGACCGAACCGTTTGGTAAATCAAGTAAAATGCCCTCTATATATTGCCAATAAATTGATATCGTCTAAAATTGTCTGCAAAATACTAGCCCAGCCGAAAGTTTTTATGTGCTTCTCCAAACATAGTAATATAAGCTGAATATTACTAATTTTTAATCTTAAATGAGATGGTAAATTACCCAGCATCATATAGACAGCGACTATTTTGAATTTTTCCTTCGATGCCCCTATTGGATTACATATTTCAAACGCATCTTGATATAAAATAATTTTGATACCATTGACATAAAACACAAAAAAGTCATTCTTCTTTAAAACATTACCATCTGAAAAGTCAAAAAATTCTTCTTCTTTACTTTTTGCTTCATTAGAATGATCAACGTAATATCTTATGTTTTCATTTTTTAATAACTTCTTTAAAGTTTCTAAAATAGGAACGTATTGTAAATGAAATCCACTTTTTTCCTCATTCAGTAGAAGAATATCTACTTGTATCGGATCAATGATATCAAAATTTTTTCTGTAATATTCTTTTCGCGCGTAAACTGTTCTTAAAAGACCATTTTCTACATCGTGAGCTATTATCATTTCTTCGAAATTTTTACTGAATACTTTCAATGTAAAATCTTTACTTTCTTGTGAGAGATTGCTTGTTTTTATCTCAGATTCAAAATTATACCGCCACGTTTTAAAACCCATCACCCAGCTTTATAGGCTGCATAACAGCTTCCGATGCACAGTGTTTTGTAGTTGCGGTTAGATAAGCTTTACCTAAATCTTTTACAGAAAAAAAGTCAACTGTTTTCTTTTTATTTTCAAGAACCTGACAAGATTCGGCAAAATCTTCTGAAGCACCGGCCTCACAAACTCTGGATGTAAACATAGTATACCTTTATGAGATTTGTCAAAATGTTTGCATAAATGACCTTTAAATAATTTTAAATTTTTACATTTGAAATCACAATTATTCTGTGTAGAAGTAAAAGTTGTATTACTTTGTTGGTATTGTTTATGGTCCCGGTACAAGTATTCTTTCGCACAAAAAACATGAGATCATTATGAGAATAAAAAGAAACCTAAATTATCGAATTGAATTTATTTTACTTTTAAAGTAACTTGTAAAGAGGTAATATTAAAGAAAGGAACCTTGCCTTATTTGCTTGCTATAATTTGTTAAAGGAAAATAGGCCGTTTTGATACGCATAGACGACCTTCGCCAATTTCAGTAACTTCTTTTTTATTAAGGGCGTGTGATACTTTACCATAAGAGCAATTTAGTTTCCGCAACTTTCAGTTCGCAATAATAAATATTTTTCATTAAAACTAGACCATTTACCTCCGTTTAATACAGACGGAGGTAAATGGCCTAGTTTTAGTGAAAAATATTTATTATTATTGCGAACTGAAAGTTGCGGAAACTAAATTGCTCTTATGGTAAAGTATCACATGCCCTTAAAATAGCCTAAAAAATAGTAAAAAAAGACGTCAAAATGATGTCAAAATACATGTATAGAGCGAAAAGATATTTAGTTCTATTAATTGTTAAGTAAAATAAAGAATTTAATTTTGATATTAAAAAATTTCAAAGGGTTTTAAAATCTGTTGAAATCCTGCAAAAAATAATCGGAATCTATGTTGAATTTCGATTTTCCAGTACTCAGCTTTGTTCAATTATAGTTAACGGTTTAAACAATTTAAAATTTGTTGTCAAATCAGTAAAATATGACAACATAATCCTAAAAATTTCGATCTCATTGAAAACTGCTTCAAAAGAATGAAAATCTGATAAAACCATGTAAATTTTGGAGAACGATTGAAATACATTATTTCTATTCAGAAGCAGTCATGCAAAATCTTTTCTTTTTTCCTGGTAACACGATATATTTTTTTCTACTAGTCCTGCTTTTTTACACTTTCGTGGTAAAAACACCTTATAATATCGGTTACAATATGTTTGAAATTTTACCACTTTGAGCATTGGTAACTTTGTGTCCCCTCCTCAGTGTGGTAATATTACACTGTTAGAGTAAAATTTATAGAAATATTTTTAAATTCCACCGTTAATCGCTGCAAGTTCACACTGAACTTGTAGAATTAACACATGAATCATGGTAAATCGTTTACAAACCGACTTGTAATTTTCAACCACTTTTTTTACAGTGTGGCTGACGACCAGCAGACAGAGCGTGTGTTTTGTCCTTCACGAGTATTAGTGAGCGTTCCTAAAGACATTTGATAAGAAATCTCTTATTTAAAAATTATCAAAAGATTTCAAAAGTATCAAGATATATTTTTAAGTGATTTTAAGATATTTCAAAATATTTCAAAGCATTTAGAAAAATTTTAACAAAAAGTCATGAAAGGAAAAGGATTTAAAAAAGTTCAAGAGTTTTATGTAATTTAACGGGATTCAAGAAACTTAAAAGTTATAAAATGAGTTTTCAAAGATTTCAAGAATTTCATTAATCATATTTTTGTATTAACATTGAACATTGAGTCAGTTTAAAGGGATTTAAAGAAATTCAAAATAAATTCAAATGATTTTAAAAGAATTCTAGAGTATAAGTATTTTTATGAGATTTCACAAATTGTCCTTGACAGATTTATAGATATTTTTAATTTTCATGAATTCAATAGATTTTAAGTGAATTTAATGGATTGAAAATACTTTAAAGAGTTTCAAGTGACAGAGATAGGCAAATCTGTTTGTCTCTTTCACTCTAATGAGTTTCTGCTTTACGCAGACGTTTTCTGCCGACATAGGACTGCACCTTCAGCCAGATTCAAAAAGACGTTAAAGGATTTTAAATAATTTCTAAGGATTTTAAAGGATTTCAAAAAATTTGAAAGCATTTAAAATTATATAAAAGAAGTCATGTACTTTCAAAAGAATTAAAAAAATATTAAGGATTTTAAAATAATTTAATAATATTTTCAATTTTTCAAAAAATTAAAAATCATACTAAATAATATCAAGTGATTTAAGGGGATTTAAAAAACTTAAAAGTTATAAAATGAGTTTCGAAAGATTTTAAAAATTTCATTATCTACATTTTTTTATGAGTATTAAGCATTGAGAGAACAACAGTTTGAAGGGATTTCATGAAATTTAAAAGAATTAAAAAATATTTTTGAAAAATACCAGCGTCTAAGTATTTTTATGATTTAAAAATATTTGAACGATTTAAATATATTCTTAATTTTTATGAATTCAAGAGATTTCAAGGGAATTTAAGGGATTGGAAATATTTACAAGAGATTCAGTCCGAATTAAAAGGACTTTTAGAGGAAAAGGAAAAGGTATGGATTTTCAAAAGATTTCAAAAGATTTCAAAAGATTTGTATTATTTTAAGCGTTTTCATTTTTACATTCTCATAAGAGAAATTATTAGATTTTCCTCTAAGCACGATAACTTTTGAAAGAATTAATCTATTGGATTAATTAGATTATTAAATATAATTGGATTAAATACTGGTTCCTGACAGTCAGGTGACACTCCTATAAAGGCCTGTAGAATAAATGTAATGTGAGAACTGACTCTAGTCGCGTGGGGCTCTGTCTGTACTTTAAGGTCGACTTTAAATTAAATTCACGGAGAAAATATAAATTTCATCTATTTCAATTATTAAAACATGTTTTTTACATATATTTATATTGGGAAAATATTTTGTAGTATTTTAAATATCCAATGAATTAATTGATACTAATGAAAAAGTGAAGAAAAGATTATTTTTATGATCATATAGAAATACACTTCTCACCAAGATATACCAATAATAATTCTACGCAAATATTAGATTTTTAGCATTGACATGTGTAAATAGCGTAAAATATTAAAATAGTAAATTTAAAAAAAATTAAGTTTTTTGGACGTGTATAATGATTGTTGAAATTTAAATGATAACTTTAATATTTCTTTCTTCTTCGTTATTTTTGATAACATGTAACGTGGTGAATTTTCACCACATTATTGATCCTCTTCTCAGATTGATTTTGATCCGGGAAACTAAAATAGAACAGCCAGTAGGAACTACACTAGCTGTAAGAGTATGAGTGTTAGTATGAATGTGTGAGAAATAAAAAGAAATAGATAATTAAGTTAGAATAAGGTTTAGTTTAAGCAATGTCTTTTACTGTTTTCAGCTTACCTCGCTTCCGAGGAACACAACTTTGAATTATTTGTACCATTTTAGGCTTTCATTAAGTTCTTTACCGTCTGAGATGCGTCAGTCATCCATATAAATATGTTTTTCACCTTTTGACACTGCAACTCTAAGCAGTCAAAACATGCAAAGCTTGCTTATATTACATTCGTTATCAAAAAACACGAGCTGTCAAAACACGTGGACGCAGTCATAATGGTTACCACTGGTTCTACTTTCAGCTGTCAGGGAGCAGCAGCTCTCGGAGTTACGGAGTTTCGTAACCACGACTATGCGCTCAGACGGAGAACCCAGCAAATTTCCAGTTCCGTGCTGGCTATTCACTAGTGAACTAATCTAAAGTTTCAGTGACCATTTGTTTGAGAATTAAAGAAAAGTGATTAAGCCATTCCCAGTTTCCTGCCAGGAATATTGGATTAAGGGACCAGTCTACTTTGAAATTTTCAAAAAATCGATTTTTTTTATATTTTTCGAAAGTATATATATTCAAAAGTATTGAGTTAAAGTTTTATAAAGATCCGAGCAGTCTAACTATTTTTCTGCGATCCGAGTCTTGTTACTACTCGAGCGCCGCGCTCAGCAGGCCTCATGCGAGTAAGCGGCCATCCATCAATTACGTAAAGTTTATATTATGTAATTTATTAACAAATGCATTTATGCATTTTTCGGAAGCAAGCTAGATTAAAAGAAATGGAAAGTATTGAACTTGCAGAAGGCTTTTTGTAGGGTGCAGGCATCGATGATTGACTTTAGGTAAGATTATTTCACGATTTTTCATTCAAAAACTTGAAACGCGTTTTACTCAAAACAACGTTTTTTCGGTCGGACGACACGATTTCTTCAAAACCAGTATACCGATCTTTATGAAATTTGTACCACATATTCTACACAAATAAATCCATAACTTGAACCTATAAAACCTTAAAATTTTCCTCTTAATGTAGTCCTTTTTTCTGTAATTTGTGAAAAAAAAAAACATTTTTCTCGTTTGTTTACTTTTTGGCCGCCATTTTGTTATTTCTTGTTATAAAATAATTAATATTAGAGGTTCAAGTTATAGCTGCTGTTATACCAAGTCTAACTAGCTATAATTTTTTTGTTTCAAACCAGCCGTTCTCGAGATATCATGTCGCCCGTGGACCTACCCCCAAATCGTGGCTTCAAGTTCAGCTACAGCTTTTGTATACAAAAATTGATAAAAATGGATAAAAACAAATTTTTTCCTGTATTTCGAGACCTTATTTGACAAACCCAACAATTTTTATATCAATATCTTTTGTAGTATTCGTCAAATAAATTCCCAAAAATAGTCTTTTTTTTGGTAGTGTCAAAGTGGACTGGTCCCATAACTGTTCTTTGGGTCTCCTGGAAACGAGGTAGGCTACAGTACTTTGATTCTCCCGATATTAAATGTGTCTTTATTAGAGTTTTCTTTTCTGTTACGTAACTCTCAGCCGACGCCCAAACGTGGGCCCTGACAGTTAGGTGACACTCCTATAAAGGCCTGTAGAATAAATGTAACGTGAGAGCTGACTCCAGTCGCGTGGGGCTCTGTCTGTACTTTAAGGCCGACTTTAAATTAAATGCATGGAGAAAATATAAATTTCATCTATTTCAATTATTAAAACATGTTTTTTAAATATATTTATATTGGAAAAATATTTTGTAGTACTTTTAATGCCGTTATCGCGGCATTTGTTTTACGAGCGGTTGAATTTGTTAAGAGACGTAAATTTTAGAGTATATTTTCAGATATTTAGGTTAATCCTAGTTGAATATTAGTTCTTATTTTGAGTTTAGAGAATTTATGAGTAATCTTTGTCGAGCCAACGCCCATGTCATGGCTTTCCGCCATTTTGTATGATTTGCGTTGACTCGCTTATATTAACGATTTAATGAACTTTAGTAATTATTAAAATACAGTCTGTTCAACAAGAGCGTGTACGCGATATTTCGAAAACTATTGGAGATTTTTGAATGTTTTTTTTTTTAAATTAAAGGACGTTCAAAGGACTAATGCGCAATTACCTAATAAATGGTTCAGTCCCCATCGTTGTCCAGAATGGCCTGGCACCTTTTTTGCATGATTTCCACCAATTTTTTTTAGCATCCCCAAACATGGACCTTCACTGGGTGTTTAACGGTTCGCTAAAGAAATCTACTGCCTGGTCTACCGCCGGCAGTAGATTT
>CAJFCP010024378.1:0-25518 GCA_904066005.1 Synergus itoensis | reverse complement strand
TCCGCTTTTGATACGCGTTGAAAAGTATCAAAAAGTATAAGTATCTAGTTGGTACTAGTTACTTTTCAACGCGTATCAAAAGCGGAACGCGTAAGCGGAACGCGAATCGGTTTATTTGTGGAAACGCCTTAAAGGTGTTTCCTCAAATAAACCCAATCCGTTTGCGTATTGGGTTTATTTGAGGAAACACCTTAATAGGACGTAAGTTTGCTCTCATGAGCCCAACGCGCATCGCATACGCATACGCTAAACGTCACAAAGAACGTTTAACGTTTCAAAAACGTCCTAAATCTGTTTCTGGAACATTGAACGTTTTAGGAACGTTTTAGGAACGTTTTTAAAAAGGCCTTCAATTTATAGCAGACTAAGAAGTTAAATATTTTATAATATTAGTGAATCTATATAATGAACTATCGGCCGTTGAGACAAACTTAACCATTTTCATTTTCTAAAAAGGATATACATGATACTATGGATTATTACCATCTTTTCTCTAAAATATAATTTATAATCTCAACATCAAGCTCGCTTAGAGAAGTCGTTACTGTTGCACTGATGAGATTGTGAAATAGGCTCAATTTTGCTCAAGTCTTCTTTTTTTATTTCTCAGTTTGCTCGAACTCTTAGTTTTATCTTGTTGTCAAACGAGACGTTGAACTTTTAATAATTCAATTTAAATTGTGTTTTCCAGTATTTCCAAGACTAAGCTTTTAGTTAAGAATTAAATATAATATCGTAAACATTTCTTATAGTATTTTTTAGCTTTGTTTCCCAGATATTGAAGAGAGATACGCGATTTCCCAATTCGAGCCTGCTCAACATAATACGGAAAACTCCTTATATAAATGACTTGTCGATTTGTATTTAGACGTAGTCACCCATCCTCCACTCTGACTTTATCGTCCCCGACGGGATGGGTCTTGAAACGGACATTGACCACGACAACGAAAATTTGATTGTAACAAGGCCGCTAACACTATATAAAACGGCCATCCGACTCCAATGTGCTTTTTGTACTCATAGGCGTGCGTCTCTCGAAACCATACTTAGAGGGATTTTATATTATGGGATAGGTCGTAAACCACCGATGTATGTGCCAAAAAGGGGGTTTTCTTTGTGACGATCTCGTGCTCATAGATGTACTCATAGAATATAGGGGAACGCTATCCATAGTGTCTACATATATACTGAGTTTTAGAACCAGAAGAGTGATTGCTTCTGTCGCGGCTTGCTACAGTGTCGCTCACTGCGGGATGTCTTCTCGCTTGACCAGCTGCCGCTGTATCGTTTATGCCACACAATTAGGTACAGCGAAGGTATAAACTCGATAGCGAGAACTTTCCGATTGGGGGACAAATTTGAGTTTACATGTTTGCTTAAAGTTTTTCTTAATGATAGTATTTTTGATAATCACCTGTATAAATTTACATATGGTTATGTGCTAAACTAGCTTTTAATCTATGTCTCTGCTTACTAATAGATTCTGAAAAGGACGTATAATTGGTGAGCCTTTGTTCAGATATAGAGAACATTTCAATAACTATGAGAATTTTAATAGAATTCCTTGTCGTAGAAGAATGAAACGAAACGGATTGAGCTAATTCGCATCCATCATCAGTCCTGTCATGAGACGGGACCAAACCCTTAACTGGTGTTACAATGCGGGGGTTACGACGGGGGTTGCAGATACAGTTCCGCATTATTGCTTCCCTTTTTAAGCTGTACATGCGAATATGCTTAAAAACCCGTTACATTTGTTCCCGAAGGAATATCTGGTTTCAGAACTAAAATCCTTTTACCTAAAGAAAATATGATGCGTTTGACAAATCTCAGTAAGTATTCTTTTTTTCTGTAGAAGAATTACATTTAAAAACTTTTGCTCTTCATTTGAAAATTATCTGCATCTCAAAATTCTCAACCTTGACATTCGAGACAAAGGGAGGCACAATCTATTGGCATCACTTTCTTTGATAGGTATTACACCTCAACAAGATTAGTATGAAATTTATGCGACATCGTGTGCATTCATTCATAACAGGATAGTTCAAACCACCGCAGTTCCGTAAGATTCATGTGAGGTTTCTAAAAGGTTGATCATGAGAAACAACCGTACAAATCTTGTAGAAGCCTTAGTCAGCCGCCTGAATTCTTGTCAATATAGATTCAGAAGTGCCTGAAAGTGTTTCCTCTCTCTGGTGAGAGTTACAGAGAAATCGAAGAGAATATGTGTGTGAGAGAGTTACAGAGAATGCATCTAAAAGAGACAGTTAGTCGGTATCTACACCTTTTATAGTGTTATAGGACATTATAATGTATAGTAATATTTGATATTTTTCCAGTCCACATTAAAATGAAATTATCAGAATTCTGAATTGAGTGTACCCTTTGTTTCAGACTGAAGTAGAGGACACTAGTCAGGATGCCTCGTGCGAGGGTCCTGTACTAAATGCGGCTCCCGGAACCACTGGGGGGATTGTCGGGCCGGAAATCTCACCAGGGGTAATGGAGTGCGGTGGCTGTGGAGAACGAGTACGAGAACGAACAGTGTTGTGCGTTGGCGGACGAACATGGCACTCGAGGTGCTTAAGGTGCTGTGCTTGTGCCCGGCCTTTGCACGACCAACACTCCTGTTTCCTTCGTGGCACGCGTCTTTACTGCAGGCATGACTACGCTTTGTAAGTAGTTCTCTGTTCTCCGAATTCTCATTTTCAAATCTTTAGTCCTAGAAAACCTGTTGCGAGGATCGATAGTATCTATTGTGCCAAAAAGGAAGACCTATTTTCACTCAAATTTTCATGTTACCATGACAACTATCCCCAATAATATGAATCATGTATTCAATATTCAACGTTTGTAAATGTTAAGAAAAAGATAATATTTTTTTTAATGAGTAGTAAAAGCTATTTTTTTGTGCACGTAATTTCTGGTGATTCCGGTATTCATTTTCATCTCATGTCACTAAAGTGAAAAGGAATGATATGGACATTGTAAACGGATAGGCAAGTATTGCAGGGAACAATGGTGTTCTTGTCCTTCTTCCGAAGGCTTGTACATGTCCATCTGTAGTTAAATGATATTGAATGAACTTCCAGGTCGACCTCAGCACCCGGTTCATGACCATGCACTAATATTCATATGATCTTTGACTTCGTACTCAACAGAACCATTAACGAATATTTCCAAGAAGAGACTTTCTTTCAGCACAAATTAGTAATGCCTTGGTCCCAATATGTTTAACAATTTATTGTTCTTATCATCAACAACTTCGAAGTCAACAATGATATTTAATTGCATAACAGGGCATGATTGTAGATAAAAATATGTTTAATATGTACAGATAAATCTATGATACTATTTCGGTTCTCGAATAAATAACTGGTAACAAGAGACACATATATATATATATATATATATATATATATATATATATATATATATATATATATATATATATATATATATATTCTATATATATATATATAAATTTAAGATTACACGGAAAAAATTAGTTATTGAAATTTTCCTTGATTGTTATCGACTTTAGGATAGGTCAAAAGATTAAAGATATTTGATAACTTTTTTCTAAAATCTGAAGAACTTTTCGTGAAGAATTCTAAATCAGTTGTCGAAATTTTCATTGACTTGGTCGAGATGTTGAAAGTTAATGAAAATTTCGACAACTGTTTTAGAATTCTTCACGAAAAGTTCTACAGATTTTATAAAAAGGTTGTGAAATATTTTAAAACTTTTGACCTATCCTAAAGTCGATAACAGTCAAGGAAAGTTTCGGTAACTAATTTTTTCCGTGTATGGTAAAGTTTTTAAACTAAGACTTGTTTCAACTATTTAAGAATGTATGCGAAACTATTGGTTGGGAGATGTCGGTATTGGATATATAAAATTATACAAGCTCATAAAATGACTCGTCGATTGTGCAGGGGGTCCAGTCCAGCGGGACAACCCAACGTGTTTATCCAACTGTCAATCAGATACACTCGTAGTATACCTATAGCCGTCCCTTCTAAGCCGCGCGGCACAGTGTATCTTGCTATCTGATTACAATATGGTGGGTATCATTGTCTAGATTATTATCGACGATATCTCGATAGAGTCCCTTCCATAGATAAAGTCGGCGAAAAAGCAGTCCTTTATTGAGAAGATTGTCTCAATAATAAAATTATGACTCTTAATAATTTTTAGACACCGGAATGGTTGTATTTATAAGGAATACCCAGTTCAATCAGTCTGGAATATAAAGAAAAAATGAAATCATTTTAACAAATTTCTAAATCTTCTTACCTCTCAGAGCAGTATCACGAAGCATGGAAAGTTTATGATCCCAGAGCCGCGAAAATATTGGCTATAATTTGAAGTATTTGAGAATGAATTTTTGAAAGGACTCCTTCCCCTTGAAGATCAAGATAGAGCGCGCGGGAGGTCCGAAAGAATCTGCCGTGTAATTTTTTTGAGTCATGTTTCACTCTTGTAACTCGGACTTACGATGAACTGTAGGTCGTTGGGATCTATGACCTGAGATCGTCGTAGGACTAGACACAATGCGAATATTTTCCTTATTCCATTCAAGCTATGATAGCATAGAGAAGAAGAATTAGAAGTTGCACTTTTGGGTTGCGCCGAACTCTAAATCCTCAATGATGATAATGAAGAATCAGATAATATTTTCCTGAATATTAAAGAGAAACTAAATTTTTTCCAAAATTAGCCCAAAATTTTGACATAATAAAATTTGTTAATTTAAGTGTGGAGATTCACCTCTTGTATTTCGATTTAACTGTTGAGAGTTATTCCAGTGGTACTGATGCTTTGCGACGAAGACCGAAGAATTCACGGCAATACGAACGGTAGCCGTGTCCTGGCAACGAAGTACAAGACACACGCACGCACTTTGAAATGAATGGCCAGCAGTTTTATGCAGTTAAAACACAGGGAGGGCCAGGTAGAAGCAAAGGAAAGTGGAATGGGCAGGCCGGTGCACCCGCTAATTAAACAACGACTAGCAGCCATTAGCCCATTATCATATTCATGAACACGGAAAGTGCATCCCGATTCAAAACCTTGGGTTCAGCTCGCCTCGTATCCTAGACCCCTCACTCCGGCCCCCCGCAGAATATCTTACGACCACATCGACGTTTGTAGCCACGCGACTACCCCGGTGGGCCCGGGTGGGGCCTCCGTGGGGTCGCGATACCAGCTCCTCCCTCTCTATCTCCTCTTACATTCCCGGACATCGAGATGCCTATTAAAAGCCCTTGAATGACTCTGGAATCAAGACTGTGTGGGTTTTAGATAGCGAAGAAGTTACAGCATGTGGATCAAAACGTGTCCAACGGAAGGCTGTTCCTAAAGTGTCTACTCAGAAAATGAATCACTTTATTGCTGCGTTCATTTTATAATCCAATTCGAAACTTCGGATGTTACATTTCAAATTTTATTAATTAGCAGCTGATCTAAATAAATGTTTAAAATTGGTGTCCTTCTTCCTTAGACAAACACTACTCAAAACTATTATAGATTCTACTTTGTTTAAAATATAATATAATTTTGTAAATAATATAATAATTGTGAATAAATTACTTTTCATTATATTACCAAAATCACATCGAATAATTTTTCGCGGGACCACGCTTCGAAAACAAACATCTCCTCTGACGGGAGCTGTCCTGACAGGAAATTACTTCCAAAGGCAAAGTCATCCCAGGAAATCTCTTCTCAGGAACAAATGTTAAAGTCTACCGTTCAATAATAAAACTGAGACACCCATACTCAAGGGAGAAGGCTTCATCGGACGTCTTTCCCGTAAAAATTTGTTATAAGAATGTATTGGACATATTACATCCCAATTGAAACATTTGGATACTCGGGTTGTGGTTCTATTGGACAAATATTCTTCGGAAATCACTACCCGAATTATAAAAGAAGAATTTGGTACTTCGAAAAATCTTTCTCAGAGCGTTGACGGTTGGTAATGGATTTCCAGAGAAAACTTGTTCTAGGAAGATTTGTTCTACAGGGCGAAACAACCAATCATCTAAAAGTAATCTAAAAGTTTTTTCAATCGCCGTTTCTCTTTAGAATATGATTACAAGATAATGAAAAAAGATTATGTACTTTCCTCAATTTTAAAAGAAATTTCGTGTGAATGTGTATCCTTGAAAGACTTGTCCTTGGAAGGCTTGTCCAATGGTGCTTCAAAACATAACATATTTTCAATGCCTGCTTTTTGAAGGGCATGCGTTACTTACCATATGAGCAAATTCAGATAACACGGGTTTTTTTCTACAATTTTTACTTGTTTAAAAAAATAATAGTGCAAATCCGTCCAATTCAAACTTAATTCTATTTTAAAATTTTCCACTCGTATTCGCACAATTTTGCAGTATAAACTTAGTTATTTCTACCGATTTCAAGTGTGTTCTTCCATATATGAGAAGACTGAATGAAAGGTTTGAGAAGATAGAATGAAAGATTCACGTAGTCGCATTCATAATTCTGGAAAAAGGGCGCGAAAATTTGATTCTATACAAAAAATTTGTGGGGATTATTCTAATAATAAATAATCCAAAAACATTAAAAAATAAAACTATTATGTTTGAGTGAGAATCAACATACGCATTACGATATGATGCGATTATATTCAGCAGAATGCCGTCGTTATGGATACAAATATAATTTTCGTTTTTCAATCGTAAAACTAAAAAAAAAAAAATTTTCGCTAATAGCCGTTTCGTCAGGATACAGCTTAAACTATCCATTTAATAATAAAAAATTTTAAGCGAAAAAAAATATCCTTTTCGTGAAAAAAAAATTTTGAAAAAAATGTATAATTTTTGTTTATTGTTATGTAAATAAATAATTACGAAAGCTGCGGTTTTTTGCTTTGAAGTGTGTATTTTTAAAATACAAAAATATTACCTGAGTGGACCGGTTGTTTTGAAATGGAAAGGGCCATTTAGAACATAAGGTCCGGGGAAGAAACGTCTTTTGAGAAGAAATGTCCTGGGATGTATTATGTTGGAATATAGGTATTGATCGTTTCTATTATAATACTTTTGGGCAAGTAAAATTAGAGGTATCAAGTCTATCAATTCCGTTACTGTCTATAGTGCTTATAACATATAGCTTATAAAAAGGCATCATCACTCTACTTGAAAGAAATTACATAATACCGATTAAATCTTCAGTTTATGAACTAAACTTATCTGATGGAATTTGGAATATTGCAAATATCTAGAAGAACCACCTGCAGTCTTGCAAACGCAGTCAATAAATCCAAGTAGCGAAACAGAGAGTGGACTTTAGTCTTGACAGAGTCTCTACCACGGTCTGTCCCTAACGAATGTATCAATGCACTCTGTCGGGGGCTTAAGACGCAGCTTACTAATATAAATTGGACTCCAAGTTGAATTGGTCGCGTTTGTATTGTCGTATGGGTACGTTCAGGTGTCATGGTATTCGTACCAGACTACGAGCGTATCTAAACCTTCAGATAATGTGCGGGCGTTAAGGTTGTTTTAAAGCAGCAGTGGCAAAGGGAGACAGAGAGAAAGGGAGAGAATAAAAACGCATGCAGGCCTGATAAATAAAGGCGGTTAAAGCGCGAACAAGACCGCTGGCGCGCTGGAGTCTAAATGCATCCCAAGTAGGAGACGATAACCTCCCGATTTATAAAATCTAGATGGACAAACCTTTTATCGGATTTGCAAAACACTACCATGAGCGCTCTTTACGATTGTACTTAAAAATACGCCTTATCCATAATTTCATGCAACTGAGCACTGCATTTGTGATTAAATGTAAGACTAAGAAACACTTTACTTCAAAGTATATTCGAAACCATAAACGCAATTAGAATACACACAAATTCTATCTGCAAATATCCAGTTAATACTTTGCACAGTATATTAAACTAGAAAATTCTTTCATAAAAATGTAAAATAATAATTTAAAAAAATTTTCATAATAGACAAACATTCCATTTTTCTTAATTATTGTAGTGTAACGCCTATATTACATGCTCCTTAAGAAGATTGCTGATAGGATCATGTAGATGAGAATATACTTGGTTTAAAACCAATCTTGTTTTGAGATAAAGATACTCAAAATTCAAATCCCTTCCTTTCGAAATAAGGAGTCTAAGGGAGAGATAAACCACGTGGGCGCGATCAGGGAGTCTTGAATACGAGAGTAGGACTCTTTTGTATTATCATTCTCCTTAGGAACAATAGGATTATCTCTTCCATCCATATTTTCTAATCAAGACAAAATTTCATACTTTTAAAAAATTTTCCTGTTGTTCCATCGTCTTAAACAGAAAATACTCTTTCATTTATTACAAGATTGAAGGCGCGCTCCGCGCGCGCATTTGTTTGTTTATATTATAGTTTAAGATATTTTATTTCTTCTTTCTTAACAGATATAATTAAGATTTTTTAAAAATTTGAGTTATATAGTAATAATAGTTACATGATATAAATTTTAAAAACTCAACAAATTTTCAGAAAATAATATTTTAAGTAATATCTTCCGCTCATTTTACTACGTGAATAGATTTAAAATATCTCAGGTCAACTGTAATGACCAATTATTCACCAATAAGGATAGAAAACTTTAATTGACACGTCACTGATCGACCCTGAACATATATGTAGATGACACAAAATATTTAAGCGATTTTGTACAATATAAATATTTAAAATTTCCCGCGTCGCCCGCGATTATCAATATACGACGCGTCACCACCTGTATTTGACCAATAAGGAATCGGGTCCACGCATTTCAACGTTACACTTTTCGATATTCGATTTGTATGATCTTTTTAGAATAGGATATAGCACTGAATTTCCATTAGACTGAAAATGTTCAAGTTTTTCTTAAAAAATGTTATGAATGTAAAGTAAGAAGTAATTTTTCATTCAATAGCAATTTTGACTCCGTGGTTAACTTTAAATTACGGTTTACTGTGTACAACTTTTAATTGATGTAGAAATTTTGTAACAAACACTTTTGTACTACTTAGATTTATTTCATTTTTTTCATATTTAAAAGCTAAAATTATAGTCTTTAATTTTATTCGAAATTGAGTTAGAGTAACACGAAAATAACAATTGCTATCAAGAGTAAGGGAGATTTGGTTAGTACCGGCCACTTAAGCATTTTTATTAATAACTCAGTGAGTTAGCATTTATGCTATATAGCGATTGGATCTCTTTTATCAACTCGCGAGATAAAAAGAGAAAATATGACGCGCTATGTAGCGTGAAGCTAACTCAGAGTCCCTATGCTGATAGTGAACAAAATATTAATATAAAAGGGTAGGTATACTACCAGGGCTTCTACCAACAACGTACAAATAGAAATAAATAAGTAATAAACAACTTGTAGAAGAATATAAAGCAATGGAAATTAGTACTGAAATAAGTTATTGAAAAATAGTGTCGAGTAGCCCCGGCCAGCGCGAAATACTTAATATTTTTACATTTTTTTTTGTAATTTATCGACGGGAAATGTATTTTTGAAGGGAAAACTGTAAAATTCTATGCATTGGAATATTATATGTATTAATTATTATTATTCATATAATTATACAATATTTATTGACTTTAACTTTTTGAAATAAAACTGTTATAAATTTTAAAAAATACGTAAAATTATAAAACAAAATTTACACGTCACATAGTAGGCTAGTGAATATAGTTATCCTAATCAAAACCAACCCAATATTTTTTGTAGCTTTGCAAATATTTGATTGTAAAGTTTCGTTCTTTAGGAACGAAATAATTAAACCTGATTTTCTTTCAAACTAACCAAAGATATAAGTCCATATCTTCAAAATTACCCTTTTCCCGACCTTATTTAAATTTAAATATTAACCATAGGGAAATAATTTTAATTTAATCTTAGAAAATTACCAACAATAATTCAATTTTCTTCTATTTCTTTCAATAAAATGAGCTTTAAAAAGCAGTTTATCGAGAACATCTCATAAAGGAAATTAGTTGTGTACGTACAAAAAAAGTTGAACCTTGAGTTTCTAACCGGAAGTTCTTTCGTACGTGTTCACAGAACCTTCGGAGCAAAGTGCGCTAAATGCGGTAGGAGTGTGGGTGCGGGAGATTGGGTGAGAAGAGCTAGAGAAAGGGTCTACCACTTGGCCTGCTTCGCTTGCGATGCCTGTTCACGCCAATTATCGACTGGGGAGCAATTCGCCCTCCTGGATGCTCGATTGCTCTGCAAGGCTCACTATCTCGATGTCGTCGAAGGCAACAACACGTCATCAGATGGTGAGATTAGACGAGCCATTATACAGAATAATTTCAATCTTCACTCTATTAATCACTCTCTATATTAATTAATACTAAAAACCTTAGTGCACCCCAAAACGTTAATCATTAATTCAGAACTATTGCAAAAATACTTATTCATCTTTTGTTGCATGTATTTAAAAATTTTCTACTACACCACCTAAGTTTTTTAAGTCTCAGGCTTACCCAGGTTTTCCAAATTAATTTTAGAACAAACTGTCACAAGACTGTTTTATATCACATTTTGCAAAATAATTTTCAAATAACCGTTGGCAGTTTTGTCAAATTGCACACTTTTATAATAGACGTTTTTGAAAATGACAAATATCTAAATAGTTATCTTCAAAGTTGAAAATACGGAATTCAACAGTTTAAAATTCAGGGTCTTAAAATTTTAAACATTCACAATTTTTAGTTTCTTTATCAATTTTCCAAATAAGCCTCAAAATATTATTACTCTTCATTTACAAATTGCAGTTTCCGTTACGACACGTTTAATTTAAAATATTTCAGAAGGTGGTGATTCCGAAAGCGGCCACAAAGGTGGAAATAAAGCCAAAAGGGTGAGGACAACCTTCACGGAGGAGCAACTCTCTGTTCTCCAGGCCAACTTTCAACTAGATAGCAATCCTGACGGTCAGGATCTCGAAAGAATAGCCCACGTGACTGGGCTGAGCAAGAGGGTAACCCAAGTCTGGTTCCAAAACTCGAGGGCGAGACAAAAGAAACATCTGCACACAGGAAAGATGAAGGGACAGCACGGTAAAAGAGCCATTTTGAAACTGCCTCTTTTAACTGTACTTTCACTTGTGTATTTTACGAATAAGAAAAAAATTATTCATTTTTATTTCAGCTCATCAGTCACCGCCAAATTCAACGGCCTCACCTGGCGATTTTGGTCGGCATATCAATCTACACTTGACCTACTCATTTCAACATCATCAGCAACAACATCAGCAAAATCAGCAGCAGGCCCAGCTGAGTCCTGCAACTTGCAAGAGTCCAACACCTTCTTTGTATCAAAATCATGGTACGTATAAAAAAATTTGATTGAGACTTAGAAATAGGTTTGGCATGAATTATTTTAATCGCCACTAAATTCAAGTGTACAAATGTACATATGATTCTAGTCGTGCTAGTATTTTACACATTGCTCAACAATTTGGTAGAATTGTAAGAATTTCAAAAATGGTGTATAAAATACTAAAACCTTGACGAAAGATCAAGAATATTACAGAATTGAAAGAATTTGAAAAAATTGCGTAAACTCGCGTAAAATGGCCAGCCTCCGGGGTAGACGGCTAGTTCATGAATGCAATTAACATGCGACGAACGAGCACTCTTATGTCAACATTGAATCCGGCACCTTAGATTCGATAATCAAACAACTGCCATACTGCGCAGGCTGTGCAGTACGGCACTGACCGAGGGGTCTTCCAAGGTTAGGCGAATATGTCGAAGGAAAAATAGAAGGGGACGTGGAGAGTGCAAAGAAGGCGTGGCGAATGAAAACGGATAATTTTACCACTTATATATGAAGCGTTGGATGCAAAAACCCTTTAACTAGAAAAAAGTGGTTTCGAGAGAAACACAATCAAAGATTATATTTGTATATAATTCATCATGAAGATTAAATGCTGCCGTAAAATATGTTTTAAAAGTTTCTCCCACTATATTACAATGAAACTAGCACTCCAATTGTTTATGTAATTTAAATAAGTTATTGAATTAACAATAAATAATAAATTATAATTAAGGTGTTTTTGTTGAAAATGAGTGTATTTGTAAGAAAAAAAAATAAAAGAAACAGTTTACATTCAATCTAATGATTGATTTAACTTACTAATTTATTTAAATGAATATAAATTTTCTGCTATCAACTGTTTTATGTGTCTTCGAAGACACGTAATCTTTTCCTTGAGCTTCTTTCTTTTTCTGTTTCTTTCTTTGCCAATTATTAGATCTGAAACGTTTCTTTTTCCCTTTGTATGAAGCACTGGATGCAGTACTCTCTGTTGTTAACTCGTTCATGGCGAAAATCAAAATATTTATACAAAAATCAAGAGGAGAAATATCTACCAGTAGTGCGAATAGTAAAGCAATAGCTAATTGTGAGCAGCGCCACGCCGGCCACGTGAGTCCCTTCCGCGAGTCACGCGGAATCCATAAAGGTAGATTTAAATGAGACTGTGAAATAAATTCTTTACTAGCAATGAAAGAAAAATACTTACCTTCTCAGTGGGCACAAAACTTTGAATATCCCAAGGATATCATTGGTAAATTCGTAGGACATCTTCCGTACTGGCAGAAGACGTCTTAAGAGAATCCCTAAAATGTTCAAACGACATGTTCCAAAAGACGTCTTAGGGATGTCCCGAAGAAGTCTCTAGGTCATCTTTATTTCTTTTTGCCTACTGGGTTCTTGAGTTTTGATCACTTTTTTGTGATCTTCAATCAAAATGTTCTGAAGAAACCAAAAAAGGCTTTCAGTGCTGAAAAAAAAATAACTGCACGCTGCACATACGGTAATGAAGTTGATACGTCAAACTCCGTTGGTGAAATAGCAACATAGAGACTCAACCTACATTATGTTCAGTGATAATTCGAAAGTATTGATTTTAAGTTATTGACATTGTCCTGAATAGTCCCGCGTCCCGAATAGCCTCTGTCTCCCCTACTCGAACACTTCACTAATCTTACTCCTCCTAATACGGGTCTATTTCCAGTTTTCGTACTCTCTGAAGAGATTCTGATTAGCCTTACACATTCATGCTCATTCGTGGACAGTATGATCATTGAGTTAGATAAATTCAGCAAAGTAACGATTAGCCGATACTCGACTGCATAAAATTTGTGTATGAGTTTTAACCAAATTTATAACAGAATTTCTTTCCGTGTGAATTTACTAGTGGTATATTTCTTATATACGCCATATAACCCCTCCGAATGAACATACAGTTTAAATTGAATTCAACCGTTTTTCAGGGTCAGAACAGTCGATGGATGATCTCTCCCAAGACTCAATGATGATGTCGATGCCGAATGAGGTGTGAAGGTAAAACTAGTTAATAATTTTGTAAATATTGCATTCAAAAAACTCCAAACTATTCAAATCATAAATAATTTGTGATGGAGCTACGAGAGTGTTACACGTTTTAGGTAATTTTCTAAGAAAGCTCACCAAGAAGAAACAAAAAACTTCAAAATTCTGCTGGTAGCATGTACCCAGTCGGCATAATAGCGGCTTTCAATTTTGTGCCCACTGGGTGCATTTGTACAATTATACATTGTACAATAATAATTCGTATCTAGTCAGAAAAAAATTGTTTTTTAAGATAAAATTTTGTTTTGTAAAATCTAAACATTATAATCTTGAAAATTTGTTTGGTTGTTACACTAATTCTAATGCAATATATATTATTGATAATAAACTAAAAATTAAATCTTGCTAAAAGCGCTGGTTGTTTGTTTAAGAAAATATAAGAAATTAATATTTCCATTATATGGAAAATTCTGACTAATGGTGGAGATGTTGAACCAAACACAAACTTTGTATAGTCGAATTAGTTTGGAAGCGGAAAGAAGTTTGTAACTTTCCTGAGGCGTATGTATTTAATTTAAGACCTTCTGTGATGTAAATATTATAAACTAACAATAAGTAACGTGGAAATACAAGCATTACAAATGGAATAAAAATTGAGTCTTGATTTAAACATTTCCTTTTTTATGGTGAAAAATATGGTTAAGAGGCATGGGATTCCAAAAAGGGACAATTAAATGAAATAAAGTAGCATCAGTATTAACAGTAAAGAAATGTCTTTATTAATAACAATACCTTTTTCCTAATAAACACTCAAGAAATCACAACATAGAAATGACATTACTTTGACATTATTGATTTAATTTAAATCAAAAGGAAAAAGGGGTCTGACATACAGCCAGATGTCGAATTATTAAATGTTTATTTACAAGTACATTCACTTGATATATTCTATATTTTTTAAAAGACATGTGATGTCAGATGATTTCGTCAAGTTTGCATAAATTAGTTAATAATATTCTTGTAAAGCTGATTTATTTAGAAGCATTGATAAGAACTCTTGACTTCTACGTATAACAGACTCTTTCTGTGGATCAAAATCTTTACAAGAATTTTTTTTCCGACAGAAGACTTATATAAAAGTCTACTGAATAACGAAAAGATAATAAAAAGTAATAATAATAATCAATAATGACCAGTAAAATGCTCTAAATATTCAGTAACTATTTTTTGCAATATTCTATAAATTTGTATATATATATATATATTTACAATTATTATTTACAATATCTTTCCCTTGTTCTTCTCCAAGTTCTTACAGAAAAGTTTTTCTCCATTTTGGACATATCAAAGATGAAATTTTACAAAATCATTGGCAATATAGTGACATATCAAACTGTCTGATGACAGAACTGCGCTTGCAGATGTGTCGGAGTTGTTGGTGTCAGGGGTGTTAATGGAGTTAAAGGGGTCATCGGACTTCCAGGACTTTCACTACCCGCACTTCCACCCTGATAGCTGCCTAAGTAGGTTCCTAGGACGTTAACTCCAGCTTGGTAGAGATCGTTTGGATGATGTTGCAGAGGTGAAGAGTGGTGCACTGAAAAAAAAGAAAGTTTGTTTGTAAAGGATGCGTTTAAAAAGATCAGTATAAACTTTCCAGCTCATCGATATGCCGAATTATCTATACACTTTGAAGACGTATGTTTCTACATTGTTTGAAAAAAATACTTGAAAATAATTATCGTCCTTACTATAATTGAGTAGGAGAACTGTTTTCTAGCAGTTCTACATAAAAATATCTTAAAAACATAATAAATCCAAACGACCTAGTAGACACACAACCTTGAATATGCCAAGGACGCCCATAGGACGTTCCTAGGATGTCTAATATCAGTTCAAGCGACGTCTATACAGTCTGTTCAACAAGAACGGGTACGCGTTTTCTTCTAAAGTTTAAGCTTAATCAATTGAATTCTTTTTGGACCAGAAAGTACGTTTTAAGCACTACGACGCAATATTTTTTTCGTCTCAGTTTAACGCGAACCGTCGCACAGTGTTCAAAAACGGGATTTTTTGGTTCAAAATCGGCTACAGCTTACAATTCTCAACCGATTTGGACGTTTTTTTTTTAAACTACTCGATAATAGTTGTACAAGACCGTCTATATAATGGAGTTTTGAATTGAAGCCTGAATAATTATTTATATAAATAAACAATCAGGAAAAATTACATTATTTTCAGAATGTGAGTTTTTTTCTCCGAATATAAGACTGTCATAATGCAACTGGACCTTGAAATCAATGTTGGTACTCATAAGGAACATATACAATTAATTTTAGTTTGAAGCTAATTGTTATAAACAAATTATATAAACAAATACATGGATGAGATGCTCAATGACACAAAAAATATTTTGTTGGTTGAAAATGCTGAAATATCTCATCAGAATAATGCTCGTAACAAGCAATGACTATATCTTAACAATTACTATTGCTATAAACAATTTTAATAAACAATTAGAATTTTTTTTCATTTTTTCATAGAAATATGTTGCTTTTCTTACCCAATGGACGTAAAATATGTTTGAAACAGATTATTTAAAATAAAAAATTGTATTAAAGAAATATTTCTTATTGTTTATAACGAGAATTATAAACAAATTCCAAAATTAGTCATTTTCACTTACGAAAAAATTTTTTTCAACTAAAACATCCTCTAGACAACCGAACAGTAATATTTCAATAACAAATAATTTAAATATGTGAATAGTTACTATTGTTATAAACATTTTAATGAACAATTTTAATTTTTTTTATTGTTTCATAGAAATATATGTGACTTTTCTTGTCCAATGGTCGTAAAATATGTTTAACACAGATTATTTAAAATAAGCCATTGTATTAACTAAATATTTCTAATTGTTTATAACTAAAATTATAAACAAATTACAAAATTAGTCATTTCCACTCAGAAAAAAATTATTTTTTCAATTAAACCGTCTTCCAGACAACCGAACAGTAATATTTCGATAATAAGAAATGACTACGTGTTAATAATTACTGTTATAATAATCATTTTATAAACGAATCTGAAGTTTTTTTCATCTTTTCATGAATATGTTGTCTTTCTCTCAAAAACAAATTAAAAATTTTTTTTGAAGAGACTCACGACTTACCTGCAAAAAGGAATATTTTTTACCCGAGTTGCTCATGTTTATTTATATTATTAAAGAAAACCCTCAACCTCAATTATTGGAATCAATAACATATCGCACCTAGCGGCAAAAAAGGAACTAAATGTTTTTTGACTATTAGTTCAGTCCACGTAGTTTAGTCACGTGGTTTAGTCATTCTAACTTTGAAAAAACTCTAGATTTGTTTATAAAATAATTATTATAACAGTAAATATTAACACGTAGTCATTTCTTATTATCGAAATATCAGTGTTCGGTTGTCTGAAAGACGGTTTAATTGAAAAAATAATTTTTTTCTGAGTTGAAATGACTAATTTTCTAATTGTTTTCTAATTTTTGCTATAAACAATTAGAAATATTTAGTTAATACAATGGCTTATTTTAAATAATATGTGTCAAACATATTTTACGTCCATTGGATAAGAAAAATCACATATATTTCTATGAAACAATGAAAAAAATTAAAAATGTTCATTAAAATGTTTATAACAATAGTAACTATTCACACATTTAAATTATTTGTTATTGAAATATTACTGTTCGGTTGTCTAGAGGATGTTTTAGTTGAAAAAAATTTTTTCGTAAATGAAAATGACTAATTTTGGAATTTGTTTATAATTCTCGTTATAAACAATAAGAAATATTTATTTAATACAATTTTTAATTAAAAATAATCTGTTTCAAACATATTTTACGTCCATTGAATAAGAAAAGCAACATATTTCTATGAAAAAATGAAAAAAAATTCTAATTGTTTATTAAAATTGTTTATAACAATAGTAATTGTTAAGATATAGTCATTGTTTGTTACAAGCATTATTCTGATGAGATATTTCAGCATTTTCAACCAACAAAAAATTTGTTGTGCCATTGAGCATCTCATCCATGTATTTGTTTATATAATTTGTTTATAACAATTAGCTTCAAACTAAAATTAATTATATATGTTCCTTATGAGTATCAACATTGATTCCAAGGTCCAGTTGCATTATGACAGTCTTATATTCGGAGAAAAAAAATCACATTCTCAAAAAGTGTAATTTTTCCTTATTGTTTATTTATATAAATAATTATTCAAGCTTCAATTAAAAAATCCCTTCTATATACGGTCTTTTACAACTATTCCCGAGTAGTTTAAAAAAAAAACGTCTAAATCGGTTCAGAATTGTAAGCTGTAACCGATTTTGAACCCTAAAATCCCGATTTTGAACACTGTGCGTCGCGTCGCATTGTGCCGAGTAGATTTCCTTCTCTGTCAAGAATGGAAGCTGAAAATGGAATCGAGACGATGGGCTGGTGGCAAGCATGCCGAAAAGATGCTATTATAGATAATATTATAGCTATTATAGATAATAACGGGGACTGGGGACCGCTTATTAGGTAAGTGCGTCGTAGTGCTTGAAACGTACTTTCAGGCCCAAAAAGAATTCAGTTGATTAAGCTTCAACTTTAGAAGAAAATGTGTACCCGTTCTTGTTGAACAGACTGTAAGACGTCTATAAGACTAATGTTTTAAAGAAGTCCTACAGACGTCTTTAAGACTTAGAAGTTAGGACGTCCCCAAAACATCTTTCGTATTGACATTGGACGTCCAAAAAACGACCCTAATCGAGGAGGCAAAAAAATTAAGGAGGTCTGAAAGACGTCTTCGGGACATCCCTGAGACGTCTTTTAGAACATGCTTTTTAGGCATCCTAAGGGTTCTCTTAAGAAGTCTAATGTCAATACAATACGAAAGATGTCCCGAGAACGTTAGATGTCTTTAAGACGTCTTTAGGACATCTGTATGATATTAGTTCGTCCTAGGAATGTCCCAAGGACGTCCTTGAGATATTCATGGCTTTGTGCTCGCTGGGTAAAAGCGAGGGTAAAAGATCGTTTAAAACATATGTGCCAAAAGTCGTCTTAGGGACGTCTCGGAGACGATCCTAGGTCCCTAGGACATACTTAAATTTTTTGACTACTGGGAAGTTCTAGTGAATAATTAATAATAATAATAAGTACGATAGATTCATTCAATAATTCTGTTCACATTGAAACTTATTTTTATATTTCCCCCTGTAGATATTTCTACTGGGCAAAAAATTAAAGATGTCTTAGAAACGTATTTTGGACATCCTTAAGACGCCTTTTGGAACTTGTCTTTTAGACCTCCTAAGGATGCTCTTAAGACGTATAATGTCCGTACGAAAGATATCTCAAGAACGTCATATGTCTTTAGGACATTTTCAGGAATATTCAACCATAAACATCACAAGGACATCCTTGTGATGTTTATGGTTTTGTGCCCACTGGGTAACGCCTGTTTTTTGTTTCGTGATTTTTTCTGTCAGCGTGACAGTTTACTTTCTCGACACGAGTTTGACATTTATTAACTCTAATATCAGTAACCAATTTTTACAACACTCGTGAACAACTAATTGTAAGTGCAATATGTTTTATAAATATTTTATAATAAAAGTGCTGTATTTATTTAATAAAATCCTTTTTTACTTCAAAACCTCAAAATCAACACGTACTCTGCCAGAAAACACTTCAGTGGAATCAAAGTGCATGATTTCTTTGAATAATTTCTAAGTAATTTTAGCAACAATAATAATCAGTTTATTTGACTTAAGAAGTTCACCGTACTGTCCACGTAAACAAATTAACGGATCAAATGATCACACGAAAAAGTAATTTTAAGTTGGGTTGTGGCCAGGTTACCAGATTCGTTCCTGGTCAGTACATCTGACCATTGCCCAGTTTTGAATGAGGCCGTCCAATCGGGACGTGGTTGGATCCATAATTCGATTTTTACTCAGCCATATTATGAATGAAATACAGTCGCCTCCCGTAAATTGAACTTTCGCCACATTGAAATTTTCGTTTTCTGTTACACCTCCTATCACGGCTGTTTTTAAAATTTTGAACTCTACGTCCTTTTGTTTTGGAAGCGCGTGCACCAGTATTGTAATTTATATTTTAACTACTCTATCTGATTGTTGTACGTATTTCAGTGAATTTCTGATAATTATCAGAAATTTTTTTTTTTTCTTATTTCATACATGTCAAGAGACGTATACTCGAAATGAGCATAAAAGGGGACAGCAATACATATTATTATTATAATATGTATTGCTGTCCCCTTTTATACTCATTTCGACTATACGTCTCTTGACATGTATGAAATAAGAAAATGTTTAGGAATTTTGAGAGCATTCATCTTTTGTCAAGAAATCTACGAAATCTTTTTTAAAAATAATTTTTAAATATTTGAACATTTTAAAATATTTTCAAAATTAACCTGGAAGGTAGAAAATAAAATTGGAGAAAAGTTAGAATTATTACAAAAATTTCAAAGTTTAAAAAAAAACAATACCTAAAGAGATTTCTGGGATTAAGAAAGGATTTAGAATAGAACTTATAGAAGTTTTCTAGTGTTTATAAAGATTTCGCAAGATTTTGTAGTAAAGTTAGAAAGATTTAAGAAACAAAAATTTCTAAAAATTTAAAATCTACGTACAATAATTAAAACCTTATCAATTCTCTTCCGACATCTCTTAAAATCTTTAAACTTGTTAGTATTAAAAAATAGAAAGAATTAAAAATTGTTTTGTCTCTGTAGTTAGGAAACTACTCTCACGCATCGCGCATGATTGATTATTATCCAAGTGAAAATTTTTTTCTAAATTATTGTGAAATCAAACGAAACTCTTTTGTATAATACATTGGAAATGTTAAGATAATGCCAATATCGTGCCGTAATCAGAATTATAACTCCGGTATATACTTGGCGGCCAATTCTAGACCAGACTCTAGCCGCCATCTCATTTCCGTCACTGATACTTAGCCCAGTAATATGCCATTTATTATCCGATAGTGGTCCAAGTTTCGGCTGAAGGTCGGTGAATTTTAAAAGCCAATAAAGGCCACCGTTGTCGGCTCAAAACTTTATCGGTTGAACGCGAAGATTGACCAAATAACAACAGCCGAGTGTTGGCTGGCGAGATTGAGGCAATATTGTGCCGTATTTTCAATTTCGGCAATTCGCACTTGCGATGTACGATAGATTTACGGAAAGCTACTTACTTTGTGTCTTGATCTTTCCACTATGCTTCTTTTGCCTCGCCCTCGAGTTCTGAAACCAAACTTGAGTGACTCTCTTGGTGAGTCCCGTCACATTGGCTATTCTCTCGAGATCCTGGCCATCGGGGTTACTGTCAAGTTGAAAGTTGGCTTGAAGAATAGCAAGTTGTTCCTCAGTGAACGTCGTCCTCACCCTCTTAGATTTGCTACCTTTTCCACCATGTTCGGAATCACAGTCCTCAGATGAACTGGTGTTATTACCCTCTACTACGTCCAAGTAGTGAGCTTTGCAGAGTAATCGAGCATCAAGAAGGGCAAACTGTTCGCCCGTTGATAATTGGCGCGAGCAAGCGTCGCAAGCAAAACAGGCTAAGTGGTAGACCCTTTCCCTGGCTCGTCTCACCCAGTCTCCAGCGCCCACACTCCGACTACATTTCGCACACTTGGCACCAAAGGTCCTGTTGAAAAAAAAATGAATATAAAATGGCGTAGGTTCGTAAGTTCCTTAATACTAATATAAATTCAAATTTAATTCTGAACTTCATAGAACAACGGAAAGAAGTCTTCAGCGAATGGAATATGGAAGAGAAAAATAAGAAGTCAGCCTTTGCTATTATTGTATGGAAAAATATGTTAAGCCAGAAACATGAAGGATTATAGTTATTGCATGGTGTGTCTCTCCGTCATTGTCGAGTCAAGACGTTTTTGAGTATCGATTATGATAATAAAGACGTCAGGCCGCTCCTATAGTGATGTGCTATCAAGATTTTGATGAACGTCTGCATATACGAGAAACAACTAATGAAGATCAGAATGTTTCCAGTGATAGAAGAATGCACTAATAACACATTAAATTCTGAGCTTCTTAAGTGAACGGAGTTTGCATAAAACACTTAAAATTTGGGCAGGGAAGTAACTCTTAACTCGTTTCAATCTTGGGAGTACCTATCTTCTTCGTATCTATGAAATTCATTTACATAAATAGTGGCGCCACCCTCCAAGGTAGGATGTCGATGTTCCGGTATACATATACTAAAGCAAAACAAGTTCGTGAGAGTTGGTGCCAATAAATCTTCAGGGCCGTATACTAGCTACCAAACAGCCCCGCCTTAATTTATTCATTTGTTCTTCTCAAAGGCGGGACCTGCACGTCACGAAAGGATTAAAACTCGATCGTTTTCAACTCGCGGAATTTTATAAGATTGTTTTTTTTTTTGGACGCTACATACAAAAGTTGATTTATGGAAAACTTGGCAGCGGTAGTTCCGAGGAATCGATGATTTAAATAATAGAGCTAAAGATTGAAGAACTTGTGGTCGTGAATAAAAGCTCAAGTAGGCGTCGATAAAGATGAGTTTCTAGAGCGATCTAAAAAGATCAAGAGAAGACGCTTTAAGTCACGGAAGGAATGCGATTAAAGGATTAAAAATCGGTTTTGATAGCCGCGTGAGGGAGAAAGGGAGTATTTATTAATTTAAAAAGGTGGTCGTCGAGCTTGAAAGCAGCACCGCATATGAGTACAAGGGAGTTACAGCTGGCCAGGGCCTTACGAAGCGAATTCCTCACTTCTCGGCACTGACACTCGGCAGTCCTGACTTGTGACTCGTGACTCGGCACCCACCAATACTCACGTGCAAATGTGTGCACACGAGTAAAAACGCATAGACACTCCCGTTATACCAGCGAGGATCTTCGATTCCGTGTGAGGTCCTCAGATCTCCTTTGCCATTGTATCAGACCGAGGTCTCTCCAATCTCGAATGGGATGGAAATATTATTTAATAGTCATTCGTACCTGAAGAATCTTGATTTATTAAAATGTATTGCATAAAAACGAGTCTTCTACAAAGAAATGAACAGAAAGTTTTCAAATGATACCTCCAATACGAAAAATAGACTTTCAGTTGGTATAAGGAAATTATTTCTTTTATAACTAAAATTATCATTTCCAGACAAAAAATATCGATTGGTATTCCCGAGGGCTCCCTTTACTAGAATTACTATCATGTGAATTTAGGGAAACTATCGATGAGAATTCAATCGCTCACGAAAGCTCAAGTACGAATTGCCGAAACTGAAAATACGGCACAATATTGGCCTAATCTCGCCAGCCAATACTCGGCTATTGTTATTTGGCCGATTGTCACTTTTACTACTGCATTAAGCTCCAAGAGTAGAAAAACCAGATTTCGGCCAATGAATAGTATATTACTGAGTCACATCTCAGTGACGGAAAAGTGATTGCGGCCAGAGCCTGGGCCAGAATTTCCACAGGGAAATTTTGTCGACTCGTTCGGTTCTTATGAGCATTCGTAATAGGTCGGCTAACAAATAATGGAATACTTTGAGACTTCGGACGTTGCATATATTTATTTATACATTTTACAATTTTAATAGATAATATATTTGCTATGCAACTGAGGCGATCTAAATGTATTTGGCGCCACTTTCTCGCACTCAGAGTATATCTGAGCTGTAATATTCCTCAATATTCCGGTCTAAATTGTATATTGTTGAAAAGATGATCGGTAAAGTTATAGTGTGTTTGTTTGATTTTGTTATTTCAGTGTGGCGTTTTTTTAATAATCTTATCCACATGACATAATGCTGAATATTGATGGACCAGCCAAGTAGAGGTGGACGAGGTGGTTACGACAGATGTTGATGATGCGAAAGGTCCTAAAGTATAATATGTTCCTAGACTTAAGCGGCATTATTTCATGTGCATTAGCATATGAGCCATACTATTACACGATCAGGCTTCGACTAGGACATATCGGGTCATCTCACTACCCTCTGAATAATCTACCTTGACGCTGCTGGTCGGGAGCGAATCAGATGACCCGACTAGCACCCGACTTTAAGTGGGATCAAGTGGTCGGGAACCAGACAAGTTCTCCATTTTAATTTCTACACGGTGTGAGTATAACATAACATGAACTCCTTTGGATAATTGTTTTATGCAACTATAGTTTATATTTTTATCGTATATTAATTTACTTTTATTCATAAATATAAAAATTATTGCCTGTTACCTGAATAGACACTAATTAAAATACTGGCGTAGTACCGCGCCCGTTGTATGCCAACTACCAGCCGAGTCACCTTTTGTATTAATACCAGTACTGGCACGGTACTGAAATTTCCACCTAGCTTATTACATAGACTTGAGGGATGTAATGGTAGGTATGTAGATAATAACGAGGTGTTGGAAAATTACGTTCTTGCAATAGATATTTTTAATGCCACCGATGAAAATCAGTCGATATGTCATAGAAGCCGTATATGTGAGATTTTAATGTGTACATCAACGTGACTCGCACCTCGAGTTCACGCATGTGCGTATCGATACACGTTGACGTGAATAGCCGACTATATGTGAGGTCCCGAGATGAAATCTGCATCAGAAAACATTAATCACCCAACGGCGACGTCGGATAGTCTTCTTCAATACCTTATGTGGGGGTACATCTATCTCTACCATCTACATCAGCACCCACGTGAATTACGAAAATTTAAAAAGTCCCAGTAAATTCGTGGGACTGTTAGCAATATTATGCCATCCTCTTTTTATATAATCCTTTCGTATGAAGCTTTGAATGTCGATATAGCGATTCTAAAAATCAGATGTATCAATCAAACTTTTGACCACATGATCTATTTTTTAAAATCTCAATTCTCTCTCTAAGCTGGACTTACAGATTACCAAAACCTATGTAGGAATCTGCCGACTACTACTAGATCCACTATAGATTCAAGGCAAAAACGCGTGACACATTCATAAGTGTTATCTTAACTCCTATCGAGCTTACACTACCTCAGCTTAGATCAACCCTGAATGAATGGGGATTACAGGTGCGTGACTCGACACTAGTTTGGATACTTTTCATCCTCAAATATTCATCTCATCTGCCACATACATTTAAATTTTCAATAGATAAGTGAACTCGACTTTTTGAGCAAATATTGTGTGCTTAAAGTGCAAGGTTCTATCACCGTAAACAATTTTCAGAAAATAGTCGGGCAACAGATACCACAACGGGTTAGAGATTTTTCCGGTGAAATAATTGTAAATATATCCCATATGCTTCAGAATATTTTCCTTCTTTTAAATATAGGTAAACTTTCCTATACATATCAGATATTATTTCTTCAAAATTACACGTATTTTTTCCGGACTATTTTTTCACTCGTTTGCTGATGTATGCCTCGAGTAAAGAGGTACCATTTTTGATTAATTAATTACACAGACACACAAAAAAAAAGTGATCTGTATCAAGAACGAGACCTATATATTATGTATTTTGACGTGCTGATTCAGAATCCGTGGTCCGATTTATTCCAGCACGTCAAGTTTAAGGGCATTTGAAGGTCAAATCGGCAAAAAATTCTATTGAATTCACTAGAATCTATCTATTCACTAGCATTTCTATGGTTTTGAGGGCCGCTGAATCCGAATCTGGAATCAGTTTGATTCCATCATGTCTGCATAAAGGTCAATTCAAGGTCAAATTTACATAATGTGAAAAACGTGAAATTTTGACTGCAGATTCTGAAAGAACGGAAAATTTTACGTTCAGATATGATATCTACTATTTTTCTGAAGATGATCCTCAAGGACATTTCAAGGTCAAGACAGGCACAAAAAAACAGTTGTGTGTAACAAGAACGATACCTATAATTATTATGTATTTTGACGGGTTGAATCCGAATCCGGGGTCCGATTGGTTTCAGCACGTCAAGTTTAAGGGCATTTGAAGGTCAAAGCGGCAAAAAAATCGATTGAAAGAAGGTGACTAGCATTTCTATGGTTTTGAGAATCGCTGAATCTGAATCTGGAATCAGTTTGATTCCATCATGTCTGCATCAAGGTCAATTCAAGGTCAAATTTGT
>CAJFCP010024368.1:0-10637 GCA_904066005.1 Synergus itoensis | reverse complement strand
AAAAGTCGCCAGGTTTTTAATGAAACTATTTTGAATTGATACCAAATAGGCGCAAAAAAAGTTTCGTCCCCATAACTCATAAGGAATTCACCCCAACCGCCCCTAAACATTAAAAAATTCCGTAAAAATTCCCTAATTCGAAAAGTCGCCAGGTTTTTAATGAAACTATTTTGAATTGATACCAAATAGGCGCAAAAAAAGTTTCATCCCCATAACTCATAAGGAATTCACCCCAACCACCCCTAAACATTAAAAAATTCCGTAAAAGTTCCCTAATTCAAAAAGTCGCCAGGTTTTTAATGAAACTATTTCGAATTGATACCAAACAGGCGCAAAAAAAGTTTTATCCCCATAACTCATAAGGAATTCATCCCAACTACCCCTAAACATTAAAAAATTCCATAAAAATTCCCTAATTCAAAAAGTCGCCAGGATTTTAATGAAACGATTTTGAATTGATACCAAATAGCCAGAGAAAAAGTTTCATCCCCATAAGTCATAAGCGATTCACCCCTCATAAATAAAAATTTTTTTTGTTTGAAACATGTGGCTGGATATCTGAAATAGGTATACTGTAAATGCAAAAAATATTTCTTTGAAATAAAGAAATAATTTCTTGATAGTTGGGTTCTAAAATTGAATGATCTGATTTATGTACATTGTTGTGATATCTTTTTTTCATTATTTTCGCGTTATTCATACTGAATTTATATTTACTTATATAGAAATTTTGCGTGGCGAACCGAGATTCGAACTATGTTGAATGCATTGATCTTGCAAAAATCCCAACAAAGTATCACACAAGCTAGGCCGAAGGACTATTGGTGAATGAATATCAATGAATTGTCTCATCTGAATAACTTTATACCAACCCTATTGTATGAAAGAATTACCTCTTTACCTTATATAATATTCCTTTCAGTTTTGCGAATATTTATTTGATTTGGATCACTTCACGTTATAAACAAAAAAAAAATGTGATTAAAGTAAATAAATTAATACTTAAGTAATCAAATTACTTCATTCTACCAATAAACTGTTTTATTTAAATAAGAGTACCACAATGAAATAACGAGTTGTTACCTTAATAAACGGAATAGTACCGCCAACAAGAAAAGTAGTTGTGCCAACCTATAAAATATTAACGTCATATACTACAAACTAATAGTTGGCCTAACCAACACCTTTCTTATGTGCAACTGCACTGTATAAAATAAATATTTCTTTGAACTTAATAATAGTCTTTAAGTTTTAAAAATATTTCTTTGATTTGAAGAAACTATAATACTTGATCCGCGCATGAATCAACAATTATTAAATTTAAAAAAAATTTTTTATTCGAAAAGTCAAATTTATTAAACTTAAAAAACATTTCTTCGAGTGCAAATGCAGAATTCAAAAAATCTAGGCTTCTTGTTTCCAAGGAACCACTTCATTTCGACTTCAAATAATTCATATTTACAAACAAAGAAATATTTCTTCGCATTAAAGATGCTTCTAAAACCAGAGTTGGTTTTGGGAACATCACTAAAAAAGGTCGCATTAAACAAATATGAACAACTTTTTATTTGTATTGGGGGGGGAGGTAGTTCCGTAGCACCCCCCTGGATCCGCGCCTGATATTAGGGAATGCGAACAGTCGGGAAACGTGCAAAAGTCTGATTCAATTCGTAAATCCGTTGCGTTGGGCGCGATCAGCGGGGGGTACGTCTTGGCGTGACGGAAGAAACCGAGTAATCCCGAAGGTGCTTAACTTTCGTGGAAGTCATCTAGCGCGCGGTGAGGGGAAAGAAAAAGAATTCACGGGAGAGAGAAAAGCGCGCTAGTTCTTCTTCCCTGATATAAAAACTGATGTCTCAAACTAAATTTCTAGATTTACAAGAATTTCTTTCCTTTTTAAACATTATTTTCTTATTTTTCTTCTATTGGTCCAGAGGCTTTATTAGTTTAAATTTTAGATGGAGTTTTTTGTGATCAATTTCTGTTATGTATTTTTACCATTTTGTTAGCGGTCTCTAATATATTGTAAAAAATATTTAAATTTTTGGAAACGTAATTTTCATGTAAATATAGCATATATATTTTTTTTTAATACGATTCTTAACTGCAGAATAATTGCTATAATAATTTTTTTTTACGATAAAGTAATATCTCTAGAAGCAACACTCTAATTCAAATATAGAAACATGTGAGTAAATGAGTAGCTCGTCTAATTCAAATTAGTATAATAAGCGCTGGAGGTAAGTCGATAGTACGCTCGAAAACTCCAGCACTGGCATGAACCACAATTATTACTACTCTTAAACTATTCAATATTTTGATTTGAAACTTTCCAAAAAATGTTATTATAGTTTACTCCGCATTTTTGTCGCGAGAATTTTTTACTTGCTCAAAATTTCCTCGACAGACGAAACGCTCAAAGTTACAAAAGTCCGATTCACTCCAAGCATCAGAAAAAAATTAATAATAGATTTAAATTAATTATTAATAAATTAATAATAGAAAGTAAGAATTATTTTCAGCTATTAAAAATGTGTACCATTTTTTAAGGGCTTTTTAGATTGTGTTCATAATATCCAGAATACAGCGAATTGGCGATTCGTCCGCTTCGTCCGCTTTGTCTTCTAATGTTTTGCTAGAAAAGCTCAAGGTTGAATGTGCATAGGCAGACACACACAAAAATAAAGGCATCTTTTAGCTTGTTGATATTTTGATTCTTTACCTCATATTCTTTCAGAAATTGATCGAATGCGCACGTAATTTTCTCTGGTCCTTCCGCAGCCAAATATAGATCTATATAGATTTGAGTTATTTTCTAGTTTTCTTTACTGTTTTATTTCGTATTTTATTGTTGTTTTTTAGTGTTTTTTATATTTTATCTTCTTTCATTGTTTCTCGTGTGTTTTATTATATATTATACTTAGTAATTAGTTGTGATACTGAGGTTTTAATAACCTCGAGGTCTTAAAAGATCCACTAATCTGAAAAACCATTTTGAGTTTTTTATTCACTGGTTTTTATCATGTCGGAGAAACGATGTTTAGAGACCGTTGCTGAAGTCATTTTGAATCAATCAAAGTGCACAAATGACATGAATCTAACTGTTGACTTGCTTCAAAAGGTAAGTAATAAATTTTAAATATTTCATAATACATACATTAAAATAAAAAATTGATTCGAATTACTTTTGTTTCGAAGTGCTTAATGAATCGTGTAGGGGAGCGGCGGGTACAGTGGTTCGGCGGGTACAGTGGCGCAGTCTAATTATAAACAAAAATAATTGAATGAAAAATCTGAAATTTTTATCCTAGAGGTATTTACCCATAATCTATATTTCTATATGAATTTCATGAAATTCGGAGAATTCTATCGCGTTATAAAAATTAATTTTGATTTTCGATAGTCATTCTGTTACTTTTGACTTTTATAGTTTTTGTTATAAAATATTCAAAATGAGTCTATATTAACGGAATTTCCACTCATACCCTTACATTAAACATTAACAAATATATCCGTAACGTTTCAACAATAAATCGAAAGCATTCCATATTAGTTATAAAATAACTGTTAGATAGACGTCGGCGGGTACTGTGGCTCACTGCAACGGCGGGTACAGTGGCTCACGGCGTCCATGCGGTACAATGACAGATTAGTCCCAATTAGTCCTTTGAGTCAGACGGGAAAATATATTTTTGCTGGTTAACGATCTAAATCATTATTCCTATAGTGTATTTGCATACTGAGGCGTTTTCTATTGCTGATGGTACGTATGCAAGCTAAAATACAATGGAATAAAGTACATGATTTACTCACGATAGAATCATAACCCTGGCGGAAGGTTCGGATTGAAATTTATTCCGAACCAATCCGAAAGCTTCCGAATCATTCCGGAATTTGTGTCTGAACCAAACAGTTTCATTCCGATCTAATCCGAAGGAAATTTTCAATCCGAATTAATCCGAGGCCCATTCAAAACCTATCCGAAGATTTAATCCGACTGAATCCGAATCAATCCGGTCAATCCGGATTAATCCGACTTAATCCGAACTTTTAATCCGAATGAATCCGATTTAATCCGGTCTATCCGAACCAATCCGAATGAATCCGAATTTTTCGGATTCATTCGGATTGAAAGTTCGGATTAATTCTGATTCATTCGGATTGACGGATTGATTCGGATTCAGTCGGATTAAATGTTCGGATAGATTTTGAATGGGATTCGGATTAATTCGAATTGAAAACTTCCTTCGGATTAGATCGGAATGAAACTGTTTGGTTCGGACACAAATTCCGGAATGATTCGGATTGATTCGGAATGCATTTCTATCCGAAGCTTTCGCTAGGGAACCTATAAATTTATATGTAGATAAACAAATAAATTGTTTGCTTCTATCGACAGTTTTGGATGTAAATAGTTAAATAAATTATTTAATTATTAAATAATAATAATATTCCTTCCGATATTACGAAAAATGCCGTCGAAGATGTGATTGAAAACGGATGTAGTATTCGAAAAGCAGCAGAAAAATGGGGCAAAAATTATTGCAAAAATTATTGAAAAATTGTTCGAAATTCGAAAATGTATAAGATTGCTTTGATACCATTAAAATGCTACTGCTGAAATATGTTGCCTTGTATTTTCTAACGTGCGCCACTGTACCCAACTTCGTGAGCCACTGTACCCGCCTAGTCGGGTACAGTGGCTCATTTTTCAACATTCCCAATTAATTTTTTTCCCAATTTACACTTACACTTACGATTCAAAAAAAATTCTTATTTTGTACATAAATGATGCCACTTTCAGAATAATATATTTTTTTTACACGACAAATGATTGCGCCGGCATAAAAAATTAAAATAAAAAAAGTGAGCCACTGTACCCGCCGCTCCCCTATATACAGCATTTGATACCCACGAATGCATATCTGGGTCATTGTGACATTACTTAAGGTTCAGAATTGAAAAAAAAGGAATCTTTAAAGTGGAAATTGTAATTGATTAGTATTAGAAAATTGGAAAGGGGTATTTTAGAAATACAAAGACGATAGTGGGGTCAATTAATAATAAGCGACCATAATTATATTAATAGCAATTATGATATTCAGTGAACACAAATTATATTGCATGCAAAAATAACAATCTGAACTATTTTTTTGAAAAAGATTTATTTTTTAATGATAAAATTAATTAAAAGTATAATGAAATTAAATTAGTACGAAATTTTGATTTTTAGAAAGTTTCACACTAGTTGTGCCCCTTAAATAAATATTAGGATAATATTTTTAGTAAATTTTGAAGTAAAATATCCCATAGCATTCTTTAAAGTAATTAGTCAAGAGTGTGTAATAAATTTAGCTACTCAAAATAACAAATTGGCTCTTTACATTTTGATATCCGCTAAATTGCTTTAAGCAACAAGCTTCTCATTACTTTTTCTTCTTTGCCAAAGCTTGGGCGACCTAACCTCCACCTGTCAATTGACTTAGAAGTATTTTCTCTTTAGGAGAAAATATTTCTAAGTCCACACGAAAAGACTCTTTTCTATGGGATCTCTCTTCACCGTCCGTGCTCCTAATAGT
Organism: Synergus itoensis; assembly: GCA_904066005.1. Classification (NCBI taxonomy): domain Eukaryota; kingdom Metazoa; phylum Arthropoda; class Insecta; order Hymenoptera; family Cynipidae; genus Synergus; species Synergus itoensis. The sequence continues at coordinate 5,058 of CAJFCP010024368.1, read as the reverse complement.
AACAAATTACTATTCCCCCCACTTACGACTTTGATTCTTCGCAAAGGGGACTCTCTTCATAGTCCGCGCTCGAGATAATAACGAATTGCAATTCCCTTTCCTAGGAGACACTCCGAGTTACCCTCTCTTTTTCGCGAGAACCAATCCCTGAACGCGATGGACGGTGATAGGTCGGAGAGTTCTCCGGCAAAGCCTATAATAATACGCATCTAAGCGAGAGTGTTTCAATTCCCCCCGAGTCCCCAACGTGTACATCACACAGAAAATAAACAAGACTCATCAAGAAAACCGACTCTTATTATTTAGCAGTAGATCCCTTCATTCGCCTTCTGCATGCCTCGTTTTCAGGACCAAGATCGACACCGAGACCAACACCGAGCCCGCGATCGAGATTCTAGACGCGCAAGTCGAAGGGAGACTTCGTCTCGAAGAAGATTCTCGCCTTCTCCCCCTAGAGTCCCAAGAGTTCGTCCACCTAACCCTCTTTTAGAATACGAACTCTTGACACTTAGTGCGACCGGAGCGACATATCGCTTTCATCAGGGGTCCCCGAGCATTGTCCCCTTAACATGGATGCCCCCGTCCCCCGACTTCGTCACTAACCTTGGCTTAAGGGAACCGACCGTGTCTTCCAACCCTGAGGAGAAACCCAGACCTGTCCACACACCGAGACTTCCCGACCCTGTCGAGCCAAGTACTCCTTTCATCGATCTGAGCCCTGAAAGAAACTCGTGGTTGGAGACGCCCCCAAAAACCCCAGACAAGCCCAAGAAAGAAGGTCCGTCCGAATGGTGCCCTGAAGATCATTCCCTGATCGAAGAATTCGCTTCTCTCCTAGGAGTCGAAGCAAACGATCCTGATTCTCCAGAGAAGGAGAACGCAAACCCCAGATCTTACAGGGACGTGATTACAGTCATCGTTCCCAGAAGAAGGCGACCTGTCATCCTGAGTGACCGAAACGCTTGCAGTTATTTAATCACCCGAGATCACAAGATTGGGCAAACTGTCCCAAAACCCTCTCTCGGTTCTTTTAAGAACCAAACCTCAAACTCCTCTCCCCAATAAATATATCGGTCCTTTTCAGGACCATCAAATCTTTTGACGAAGTAGCCTTCTTTGAAAAAAAACAGCATCAAGCCCACATTGCTGTTAACAATTTGGCGCCCAACGTGGAGCCCTGAGAAAGAAAATTAAAATATTTTCTGAACGATCTCTGCTCTCAGCCAGCCAACTCTAAAAATCCATCTTCCCATCCCTGTACTAAACCTATGGCCACAAAACGTCGCTCTAGAAAGAACCGGAGGCGGTCAAAAAAGAATTGCCACCTTCACAATAAATTACCCGTTACGGTTGTCAGTTCTCCTCACTCCGAATCTCTGCGTAAGTTACCCGACTTACGGAAAAAGTTGAAGCCTAGTCCACAGGTGTTCCGTCCAGCGCCTAATCTCCCTGAATTACCCCCAAAAAAGGTAAAATCAATAATCGTTCACGTACCTACGAACAACTCTGACACCCTCACTTCCGGGAGTGAAAAAAAACCCGGTGGCGCCCATGAGTAAGAAAGTTCCCGTACCCGTGTACAATCTTCGTTCCCACAGGTCTTCGAACTTTGAATCTAACCCAGCTGAAAGTGAGAACTCTCTGGACAGTGACGACTTCTTTCTTGGATTTGAACCTCGTCAAACAACTCCCTCTCGTAAAAACATGGCCGACCAAGGAGGAAAAGTACCCCCTGTGGTACATTCACCCATAAACCCTCTTAACTCGGTCAGAAGTCTCACTGCAGCCATGGATTTCCAATCCCCGCAAAATGCTGATTTAAACTCCCAGGAACAACTAAACCTACCACACCCTGGGTTAAGTAACCAAGTTCACTCAAATCTATTACCGCTAGGGGTAAATCCCCCAATACAGCCAAACGGACAACCATCCCTGGGAAATCCTCCCATTCCACCGAATCTACTACCACCAGGGATAAATCCTCTGATTCAACCTGAATTACCACCGCCGGTAATAAATCCCCAAAATCCGCCGAATCCTTTACCACCTGGAGTAAATCCCGAAGTTCAGCCGAACATAGTGCCTCCTGTAGGGAATCTTCAAAACGCTGGTCTCAACCCTGGGGGATATTTCCCGATCCCTCCTTATCAGACCGCTTACGGAAATTGGCAGGCATTTCATACCTTATTGAATGCCATGACTCCCTCTATCCGACCACTTCCAGAATTCCAAGGACGTGATCACGAAGACCCTTTAGGATTCCTCAGACTGATGGAACAATTTTTTCAATTGTATCGAACTCCAGATGATCAAAAGATCATACTACTGAATCAGGCACTCAAGGAAAGTGCTGCCAAGTGGTGGGAAGTCTACCGTGGTCTTCCCTTCGAATGGAACCAGTTCCGTGAATTATTCCTGCAGAAGTATAATGGTGCCACCATTATTATTATTATTATTATTATTACCATTATTATTATTATTTAGCAACCACATTGTTTGTCTCATTAGAGTTAAGATAGTGTGCGTGATGGCGGTTCACTTCAGGCGGTTCACTTCCCGCTTCTGATTGGTTCATTATGACCAACTTTGAAGCTTTACTGTGCCCAAACTAAGGCCCAGATCAAATTTTACCAGAGTACTTTTCTGTTTCTTTTTTTGTCCTCTATCACCCAGTACCGGCTTGTTCATAGGTGGTGGGACACCCTGTATATCATATTCTACGATATATGTTACTTCCACTTATATCGCCATGTAAGCTCTGATGAATTATTTCTTCCGCAGTAACAACTCAGGTATCAGTTACCAATGTGCGCGACTTACACAGCACTATTTATCTCAGAAATAGGTGTATATTGCGGCACTGAATTGTCACTTCGTTTAAGATTCATAGTGCAGCGATAATCTGGAAAAAGGTGAACGTATCTCATGCGATATGTGAGAATTACTCTCTCTCTTTCTTTCCCTATCTAGCGTGAATACTTCCAAATTGGATTTGATCTCATCTCTGAACACTAGGAGGAATTTTCAAAACATCTTTACAAGAAATTCATTTGGTAATATTGGTAGAAATCATCAGTAAATTCCCCTGGGAATATTAATCAGGTCACCTTTAGAACTGAGAAATTATTCTTTGAGATAACATAATAGTAGGCTCGTTGATATAGCTTCTCCTTACATTAGGAGGAATGAGATCTTTTGTAACAGGTGTCTTGAAACAATTCGTCTGCCACTGACAGGAATTCTTGCCAAATTTAAATTAATAGTGTAATTATCCTCTCCAGTATCCTGGAGGAATACTAGATATAATGATACAATTTCAACTATTCTTTAAATTTTATACAAAATATCTTCTCCAAGACACTGGAGGAACTTTTGGTGCAATATTAGCAAGATAGCATTTACTTTGTTGCTTCTCTTTTTGCTAGGAGGAATTTCAGCTATTCTTCAACTTTTATGCAAAATATCTTCTCCAAGACTCTGGAGGAACGTTTCGTACCATATGAGCTAATTTTCTCGTTTTTATCATGTTCTGGTAATAGGAGGAATGCCTTCTGTTCGATATTATTGTGTCTTTGAAACATAGAATTAGATTCAAAATAACTGATAATCATCGTCTTTTAAGATGGAACATCTTTGTTTGTCAGGTATATAAGAGTGAAATTGAAAATTTGCCATTTTCGAAATGAATTTGTAATGTGGTGGATTTTTACCACATTATTGATCCTCCTCCCAGATTGATTTATTTAATTTAAAACTAAAACAGAACAGCCAGTAGGAACTCGATTAGATATAAGTGTATGAATGTAGTGTGAATGTGAGAGAGTTGAACTAGATTTAGCGTAAAACTAATTAGATTTAAGTATAATCATACCGCTATTTTGTTTAATCCTGTATTTGCCGTCTACCTGACTTTCCGCAGAACACAAACTCTAAATTATTTCAGCTAACTATATATCTTCAAGAGAAGTTACTTGCCGCCTGGGATGTGTCAGTCGCATACATCTTTACAGTTTTAATCATTCTCCAACAATGTAGACAATATAAACTGCTTAAATTGTGTAAAGCTTACACCGTTCTACATTTGTTATGAAAAGACACATGAGCTGTCAAAATACGTGGACGCAGCCATAATGGTTAGCGCTAGTTCCACTTTTAGACATAAAGAGGGCAGCAGCTCTCGGAGCTACGATAATTTTGTAACAGCGACTGCGCGCTCAGGCGAGTAACTCCAAGAACCACCAGTTCTGCACTGGCTGTTTATGCGTACGTTACGTTTCTCAAAGTGAGAGAATTTATAGCATTATTTGCAGTGAGACGTGTAGAATACTTTGCCAAAGGAATCGAGTATATTCCTGTGTTTGAGGTTCACGGAAAGTAAGGTAGGCGTCCGCAGACTATGTTTTTCTCCCAGTTGAGTTTTTAGTGTACTAAATTTTGAGATTTAGAGTTTACGTAACTTTGGCCAACGCCCATGTATGGCGGAGCGCCATTTCGGATAAAACTTTGCATTTCGAGCACTTGATTTCTTTTGTATCTCGATTTAGAGTTTTCTGTAAAGTTTATTCTAATTACAGTAAATTTAGTTGATTATTTAGATTTTGAACTAAATCGAGTAAGATTATGATTTGTTTAAAGAATGTCGCATCATGGCCACTGCCCATTGATGACGTGGCACATTCGTTAGTGTAAAATTTGCTATATTGCCGTCAATTTCGGTCAAATTGCCGTTAGATTTTTATAAAATCAATATGAAAATAGGTCTCGTTTCATCTGATGTAAAATAGTAAACTATCTTAAGCTAAAATTAAATCATGTTAATTGCAAATGATAAAATTTGTCACCGCGCTCAATGACGCCATTTTGTGAGGTTGAGTACAGCCAAATCTAACTATCGATTGATGCGTTCCTAAACGCACTTAGCTTGGACTGTGTATTCTCAAACTTACCAATTCTGACTTATGTATTCTCAAACTCATCATTTCTGATTTATGTATTCTTAAACACATTATTTTTTTGAATTATCTGTTCTCTGACACTTTTCTCTGATATATCCTTGTT
>CAJFCP010024366.1:0-69475 GCA_904066005.1 Synergus itoensis | reverse complement strand
TTATAATAACACGAGTAAATAAAGATTACATATTTTATTAATTTAGAGATTATTAAAATATTAAATATTAAAATATGAGTTTCAATCTGAAATTTTTTTTTCATCTTTGAAAATTTTAAAACTGAAAATTTTTCAATAATGCAGACTCAAAAATCCGATTGTCATTTTCTTCCAGTTTCAATCAGAAACTATTATTCAATTTCCAATATTTTCGTAAGTTTTTTCAGGACTAATAAAAAAGAAGGAAAAAGTTATTAAAGAAAAGAACTTTTTTTAAAAATATAGATAAACAAATTATTAAAGTTTTTACATTTAAAACAGCGTTGCCTTTCAATCGAAAAAGCATCATTTTAATGGATTAAAAGAGCATTCGAAGTATTTTATGGGAATTTAAGAAATTTGAAGAAATTTCGAAGAATTTTAAAGGAATTTCAGAGATTTGAAAGGAATCTTATAGTGTATATTTTTACAGATTTTAAAGGATTTCAAAAGATAATTTCATAGAGTTCAAGGATTTGTCGGATTTTCAGAGTTTAAAAAATATTTATTTTGTCAAATTAACATTTCTACAATTCTGAATACCTAATTTAGAATTAATACAATTAAAATTACAATTTTCCAATGAAAAATATTACTAAAGGGTTTTAGATTTTATATTTTTTATATGATGTCCAGTTTATAAGTGCTTGGGATAAAGTTCTTTTTTATATACATTTAATACATTTCACATATGAAGTTAAAATTGCTGAATTTACTTAAATTTTTCAAGATTTTACTTAGAATATTTGTAATTCAGAAAATTTCAAGGGCGTTGGACACAAATGTTAAGCTCAAAATTCCATTCTCCATTTTATTCAATGAAAATTATAGATATTATTTTTTTCGCTCTGTAGCGTTAATCTTTTTTCAAATATAAGACTGCATAAAGAGCGAAAAAATATTTATTTTCGATACTTTTTGCATAAAACAAAGAAATCAAAATCTAACTTAAAAATGGAATATTTTCATTTTACTTAAAAAATATTTGAATTAAATCTTTTCTCGCTCTATAAGCATAATTCTAAGTAAAAATTGATTAATTCTACAAAAGGAAAAAATTCAAAATTTAATAATAATATTTGTCAAGTTGTATCAACTTTTGTGCTCATTCAATGAACACTTTACTTCAACACTTTACATTCAATTAACACTTTACTTTGTCTAATTATAAAATAAACTAATTATAACATTCCGACAAATATTTACATTTTTAATATTTGAATTAATAAGTTATAATATTGTTAGCTATTTATTAAATTATAAATAAAAAAATAATAGAAATATTTATTAATTCATAATTACTTTATTTAGCATTAGGTTTTGTAAGACAAGATGGAAAGAGTTTCTTTTTTGAAATCTTTTTCGGACTCCAAGTCGGAGGCACATCATGCGACTAGAGAATGGAAGACAGATTTTAAAAACCGCAAAGAAAAATTGGCGGATCTAATTTTTCATGTTATCAATCGCCAGCTGTTTGATAATGTTTTGCCGGAAAATTTAGGGAAGAACATTATATGGAGTTCTCGATTGTCGTCATGTGCGGGTTTTGTTAGATACAAATCTCTTGACGATGCTAACGGTACGACAGATGATGTTCGCATTACATTATCAGAAAAGGTTTGTATTTAAAATTAAAAATGATTCAATTCAAAATATTTGAAACTTTATCTTGTTTTATATAGCTTATATTTGAATACATTATTACATTCTCATCAGAGAATGTATTAGTTTTGTGTAAAATTTGACCCCCCCCATTTTATTTTTAATAATTTTAACGAATTTTAAAGGATATAAAGATATTTTAAATATTGTTGTAAAATTTTAATAACTTTTTCTAGAAATTTGAAGAGATTTTAATAAAGCATGTAAGGGAATTTTATGAAGGGATTTGAAAATATTTTAATGATTTTTTTCGAAGCATTTAAATTTTTTAATGTATTTCAAGATATTTTTCTGATTTTTAAAAGATTTTGTAGAATTTTTAAATGATTTCATGGAATTTAATGAGATTTCTAATGATTTTAAGGGATTTTAAATGTTACCGCGTATTTCAAGAGGTTTCTAGAAATTTGTACAGATTTGGATGCATTTTAGCGGATATGGATTTCAAAATATTTAATATTTTGAAGATTTTTATAGAATTTTAAGGAACGAGCAAACAAATACGCGCGCAATTATTTTGTTTTCCTTCTTAAAACTTCAAGTCGTTAAAAAACCAATCAGGCTGCAACTACAATATATGCGAGATTTTCGAAACATTTAATTAAGGGCGTTGGACCCTAGTGTTAAGCTCAAAATTAAATTCTTCATTTTATTCAACGAAAATTATAGATAAACATTTTTTCGCTCTTTTGCGCTAATCCCTTTTCTGTTTTGCCGGAAAATTTAGGGAATAAAATTATATGGAGCTCTTGATTGTCGTCATGTGCGGGTGTTTTATTAGATACAAAACTACTGTTAGATATAAGACTCCGTATAGAGAGAAAAAATATTTAGTTTCGATACATTTTGCATAAAATAAAGAATTCAAAATCTAACTTTAAAATTGAATATTTTCATTCTACTTAAAAAATATTTGAATTAAATATTTTCTCGCTCTATAAACATAATTCTAGGTAAAAATTGATTAATTCTATAGAAGAAAAAAATGAAAAATGAAATATTTGTTGAGTAAAATGAAGAAATCGAATTTTTAGATTAGAACTTGGCTCCAACACCCTTAACCTGAAGTTGTACAAGTATCGTTTTTGCGAGAAGATGAAGAAACTCCGACAAATCTATTTATATACATTTTAATCTGCATATTTTCAAAATAAGAAAATGATTTTTAAGAATTTTCAATGTTTAAAGTCATCACAGATCAATACGTTTATATGTATATTTAATTTATAATAAATATAATATAATTATTTAATTCAAAACAATTTATTTCAGATTGTAATAACACCAGAAAGGTTGCGTGATACATTGCTGCATGAGATGTGCCACGCTGCTGTGTGGTACACAAGTGGCGTGCAGGGTGGCCACGGAAAGTTGTGGAGAAAATGGAAATTTACATTTAAAATAATCTTAAAAATGTTTACTTTGAAACGTGAAAATGTATCTTTTTAGGACTCGTAAAGCAAGGAAAATTTATTCGGATTTGCCACCTATCACACGGTGTCATTCATACCAAATTTTTTACCGGTACACCTACCGATGTCGAAATGAACAGTGTGGATACAGGTAATAAATAAAATTAATTTATTACCTCCCGTTAGAATAAGTCCGAAATTACTATTCTCTATAAGTGATCAATGTATACTATTTTTTAATTGTCCGTATTATTCTTTTAGTATTAAAAGACAGAGAAAAGTACCAACTTTATTAACGAAAAAAGGCTGTGGGTATTGCGGCCAAAAATTTATGCTGGTAGAAAACAAGCGCCCTGAGGAAACTTGAATGAAGAACAAAGATAAATTTGAAACATATTTTATTTTATAAAATAAACATTTTATATTATAAATTTCGAATTCTTTTTTTCTGCAATCAAACCTTCAATTGCTATAAAACATTTGCCTTCCTTCAACTTTGAAATTCGGAAAATTTTGGCATTAAATTAGTATCTGGTGTTTTAAAGACATTACAGAGAACATCAGCTAAATATTAATTTAAATTCTTAATACAATATTTTAAATACCTTAATATACCATGAAAAATTTGTAAAACGAAAGGTTTCAGAATTGTTTACTAATATCACAATAAGTTTAATATATCACGACTTGTATCAGACGTATCAGATATTCTCAAATCCACTTTTTCAGATTGTTCATGATATTAACAGCACTAACATTTTTAATACTTGCTCGTAAATCTAACTGGTGATGTTCAAAAAATTTGTACTTAATATTCGTGTCAGATTTTTAAAGATATTACAGAAATCATGAACTAAACATTAATGACAGATATGCAAAAAAAAAACACTTGCTATAAAAAGTGAACGTTGATAACTTCAAACAAGACTCGAGTAATTCTTGTAGCGCGTTTTAAAAAAAAGCGAACTCCTGTGTATTTGCATAATAGTTACGCGTTTTCAAAATGCATTGCGAAAGTAATTAGAGACTTACTAGGAACGAAGAAAACATTACAGAGAACAACAGCTACATATTAATTTGAAATATGCAATGAAACTTAAAATTAACTTTTTTAAAAATACGTTTATAACTCCAGATTCTTAATAAAATATTTTAAATACCTTAATACACCATAAACAATTTGTAAAACGAAAGGTTTCAGAATTGTATACTAATATCACAATAAATATAATATATCACGATTTGTATCACACGTATCAGATATTCTGAAATCCACTTTTCCAGGGGAGGGACTCTGAGTTAGACACTCTAGCTTCATAGCAAAGCAAGAATTGCTACCTTCATATTATAAAATATTTTTATACCGGGTGATCAAAAAGTATCTATCAATATATATGTTAAACTTTTGGTTAATTGTATTTTCACTTTTTGGAAAAAAAAAGTTGGCAATATGAATGTTTTGTGCTTCATCCATAAAAGTGCCAACTTCATGATGAACATAGCTAAGGTTTTCAAACAAAAACATAGCAATGATCTTAATATCTAGCTAAACTTCAAACTTTAGTGTAGGAATAGTTGAAATAGTCTTTTTTATTTTGATAATTATTAATTTTTTCAGTTTTAGTCAAATATGCTTTGCTTATTAGCAAAGTTAGCTTCGTAGCAAGGCGACTAACTCAGAGTCCCTCCCCAGATCGTTCATGATATTAACAGCACTTATATTTTTAATACTTTTTCGTAAATCTTAATTTTTTCTCAGTCTTTTTAACGTATAAACAAAAGAAATAGGAATCTAATGTTCCAACAGTCTTAACCTAACGCAGTTCTTGTACTTGAATACTTTAGTCAAAATACTTTTTTTCTGTTGATGTTCAAAAAATTTTTACATACTTAATATTCGTGTCAGATTTTGAAAGATATTACAGAAATTATGAGCTAAACATTAATGCCAAATATGCACAAAAAAAAAACAATTCCTATAAAAAGTGAACGTTGACAACTTCAAACAAGACTCGAGTAATTCTTGTAGCGCATTTAAAAAAAAAGCGAACTCCTGTATATCTGCATAATAGTTACGCTTTTTCAAAATGCACTGCGAAAGTAATTAGTCTTACTAGGAACCATAGATTTTACTTACTTTGAAATTCGGCAAATTTTTGCATTAAATTAGTATCTGATGTTTTTAAAACATTACAGAGAACAACAGCTGAATATTAATTTAAAATATGCAATGAAACTTAAAATTTAGTTTTTTAAAAGTACGTTTATAACTCTAGATTATTAATAAAATATTTTTGTGAAAGAAAGTCAAGTGCAAGAACTTGTTATAGCTTGTTTGAATTTTATACTAATATCACAAGTTATCATCTATTGAAACTGACTAAGGAATTCCTCATCAAGCTGTTCATATTCCTCAGAATTTTCCTTCATATCAATAGATGAAATGTTCACTGTCTGCTCCGGCATTATATGACTGTATGCGGCGGTCGCTACGTCTGCTATACGAGTCAGTTGAAACAGAATTCCTTCTAAGTTCTCCCTGAGAACATTCACAAGATCATCCATTTTTTTAGAACTTGTGTCAGTTATTTCGCGCGCCGCTTGCGTAAAATCCGTTCCCTGACGACGTCCTTGTCTCTTCTCTTCTTTGGCCTGAAAAAAAATTGCTACATTAACGGGAGATGTAACAAAATAGTGCAAGTAGTTACATTATTTTCAAAATAGTAGCAAAATAGTTGCATCGCTCAAAAAAAGTAACAATAGTATCGGAGTACGAGACCTGAAAAATATAAAAATATTACCTGCATACAATATCGCAATTTCTTCTGTGCCGCCGTTTCCTCGTCGCTATCAGGCTCAGTACTTCGTTTTATTTGAATTGGATTTGAATTCCTAGTTGTTAAAACTTCAGAAGGCACGATCTTTAGCGGATTTGTTCGCGCCGCCTTAACATGGAAGGAAGAAACAAATTAGAATTTTAAACTGTCATAGGAAATAACGGGAATCATGATGGTTATTAAAAGGGTTTTCTCGATCAGTATATACATACCGAGTTTGACAAACCAAATTCAGGCACCCCTATATCGCCCATTATGGTTGAGCGGCCCATTAGGGAAGCCATTCTGCTTTCCTCAGCGTTCAATTTATATAGAACTTCATCAAATTCATCTAAACCACCTCCACCAGTCGCTCGTAAATTTCTATATATTTTAGCTGCTTTTGCTTTTGTTGTGGACTTGAAGTCACTAAAAGATTTTTTCCATAAATCCACTGATTTTTCTCCCAGTCCAATTGAATTGAGGGCTTCGGTGACCTCCGCCCAAGCTTCTTGAACAAATTCTCGGCCATTTGAACCCGGATATTTATTTGTTATCAAACAAGGATATCTTGTTGCGTAGTCTAAAAAGATTTGAGTGTGGCGAACGTTTCGGTTTGCCATGCTTTGCGTGCGCCTATTTAAAGCAGAGATAAAAATTAGTTTAATAGTTGCATCAATTTTGAAGAATAGAAGCAAATTAATGTCATTAAATGTAAATAACGAAAATTCCATTTTATTTTATTTGGAAGAGGTACTTTATTATCTTTTACTTTTTTTAAATGACTAGTAAACCAACGCGCACGATTTTTTTCTTTTTCTTCTTACAACTTCAAGTCATTCCAAAGCAAATCAGATTTGAAATTATAATGTTCACGAGATTTTCGAGACAATTTTAGAAAAAAACCACGTTTTTAGAAAGGAATTTCAAGAGGTTTCTAGGAATTTCAAGGGAATTTGACGATTTTTAAGTGATTTTTACAAAATTCAAAAGACTTTTACGATTTTAAAAAATATTTCGTAAAATTTTAAGGGATTTTGGGATAATTCGTGAAATTTTAAAGGAATTCATGCAATTTTAAGAGACTTTTAAGAATTTTAAGGGATTTTAAGGAATTCTAAATGTTTTGAAATTTTGAGAAATTTTAAGAGGTTTCTAAGAATTTTAAAAGATTTCAACGAATTTAACCGTTTTCTAAGAGGGCAAACCAATACGCGCGCGATTATTTTGTTTTCCTTCTTAAAACTTCAAGTCACTCAAAAGTCAATCAGGTTTGCAACAACAATGTATGCGAGATTTTCGAGACATTTTGTCACACCACTTTTTTAAGATATAGAAATTTTTAAGATAGGATATGCGCAAGGAATTTTTCGAATTTAGGTTGTATATGCCTGTGTCATCGGTAGAGTGCATAATAACATACAAGCTAAGTTATTTTTCCTAAAGCTGCCGAAAATGTAATATATTCTTTATATGTATCTTAATTATTGTTTATATTGTTTTATATTGATAAGTGAAAAAAAATTAATTTATGAATGATAATTAATTTTTTAAGAATAAAAATTCCATTAAAGCGCATCCCAAGATATATTATAATTTAATTTGCCTTATAAAAATATTATCTATAACTTTCTGCAAAATTTCCAAAAACTGTAAAGAATCGCAAGGAATTTTTCGTTCTAAAATTATTTTAAAATCATTCAAAATTGAGATTATACCGAATTTTTTTTTATATTAATTACTATCTTGTATGTAGATACATACAAGTCTTGTAAGTCTTGACAGATTTATTGTCATTCTCTATAATGGAATTGTACTAATAATTGCTGATAATCTATGAAACTTACCTAAGTTGCAAAAAAATGAAGAGAAATAAAGCGAGTGACCTCAAAGAAGAGGAAGAGCGTCAGTGCCGATGCCGCTTTTTAAAAAGATCATGAGTAACGTAAAACTTTTTCCTTATTGGTCAAATACTGAAAATGGCGTGTGACGCGGGAAATTTGAAATCCCTACGCTCGGAAATTCCGCGTGCTCATTTTAATTGGGTTTCGTTAATCATCATTTTATCACAACCCAGTCAGACCCAGTGTGGGCAAAAAATTGAAAGAAGTTTGTAGAAGTCCTAAAAACGTCCTATGTCAGGCCAAAAAACGTCCAATGTTCCAAATACGACCTAAAAACGTCTTTGGAACATTGACTGACGTAGGACGTTTTTATACTCTCTGCAATTTGTCTTCCAAGGTTAGTTCCATGTAGATTTTCAAACTCCCTTGAGTCTTGAGCTCTTCTTCTAATTTCCTAACGTCGATTACGAGTTCCTCATATTTTTTCGTGGAAGAAACCAAATCTGATAATAAGCTTTCTATCTGTAAAAACAAAATTTTTTGTAGACATGCAAACATTTGAATACCTTCATAGAAAGGAAACTCAATTAAAGATACCTCAAGCTTTACAAATTCATGCTGCGTGAAGTAGGAAAAGGAGAAGTAAAAATAAATATTAACGCTTTATGGAATAAAGTACATGTTAATTTTAAAAGATTGATTATTACCTCTTGCTTTTTTAAATTCAAAGCATTCGTCAAAGCTTCATTCTCAGCCTGTTGATCATTGAGACGAGTTTGTAAATCTTCAATAGACTGAGCCAGAGGATTATCCTCACTATTTGAAGAAAGGAATTCACGCAACATTTTTTCCAGTTCCAATCCTGCTTCTGTTGCAGATTCCAATTCTTTTTCTAAAGATACCATTTGATCTTCCAAATCTAGTTTTGCATTCTAGATTTAAAGAAATATACAATGATAATGTACAAATGTATAATTAAATAAAATTAACAAATTTATTAATATAATTAAATTATATTTACGATATGTTTACTGTGATAATGTTTACCTGTGAAGCTTCTAATTCGGCTTTCAGTGATGCAACCATTTCATTGGATCCAAATGATTCGTCCTCAATGGAATCCAGCTAAATAAATTAAATATTAAATTAAAAAGAAAATGTGAAGATCAAAAAATATAATGAAAACATTAAAAAAAATACCTTGGTCTTAGTAGAAGATAAGGTTTCATTCAGCAAAACGCATTCTTTCGTTCATATCATCAACTCCTTCTCGAGTTTATTTATTTTCGCGTTGAGTTGACTATCTCGCCTTGCATTCTGTGAAACAAAGAATATATTTGGTATATTTTTGAATATTAAAATTTTTTAATTTAAGGAATTAATGCAGCAATTGAAATGAATACTGACCTCGATGTAATAATAACCGAGAGAGAAGATGAGAATAGTAACAGAAGTTATCACAAGATAGTCTAAAAATTCCCAATAATTTCTTCCCATGTCGATAGCGTACGTAAGAGCGTTATCGTCTTTCTGATAAACATTTTCCTGCAAACAGAGAATTGCTAAGTGCAATGTTTATCCTATGCTTTCTGATTTATGAATAGTTACGAAAAGAGAATCGATATCAACTAACTTAATTCTAAATATTACAAAGTACAATTAAAGATGAGTGATCTAAATTTTTATTTAATGAAGAAAAGACTTACTTTGGAACAACTGAAGTCTTTTTCACATACTTCAGGAGGCAGTACTGTAAAAATAAGAAGTTCGATATCATTACTTTGTATTAGAGATATTTAGAGGTATTTTAAATTAAATATTTTGTATTTAACTTACTAGAAGGGGGAAGCATGTTAAAATCCTTTATTATTAATATTTATAATCCTATATTATTAAAAGCATGTTTAAATCCTTCGAAATCCTTGGATAGTTTCTAAAATTTGTTAAATAAACTATAAAAGTTATATTTGCAATACGACAAAGATAACATAGTTAGCATAAATGTCAATTTCTATTTTCTCTGACAACTACTCGCATTTCCCTGACATCCCTGACAAACTTTTTTTTCCCTGACATTTCCCTGACTTCCCTGAGTTCCCTGACATGTGGCCACCCTGGTGAAATTTCGAGGAATGATAAGTGAAATCAAAAGAATTTTTATGATTCTTTAAAAATTTTGTGGAATTTAATGAGATTTCTAATAATTTTAATGAATTTTAAACGATATAAAGGGACTTTAAATTTTATCGTAAAATTAAAAGAATTTAAAGAAGTTTCTGAGAATTGAAGAGATTTTAAATAATTTTAAGAGATGTCAACGAATTTTAAGCAATTTCGAAGGTTTTCGTGAAATTTTAAGTGATTTAAAAATTTTTCTGGGTGTTTTAAGAGATTTTAAATCTTGTTGTGAAGTCTCGAGGAATTTAAAGATATTTCAAAAGGTTTCAGAGAATTTTAAGGAAATTTTAAATATTGCCATAAAATTTATAAAAATTTTAAAAGGATTCAAGAGATTTTAATAATTTTAAAAATATTGTATGGAATTTTTAAGAATTTTGTGAAATTTTATGAGATTTCTAATAATTTGAAGGGATTTTATGATTTTTAAAAGTTTTTTGGTGAAATTTCGAGGAATATTAAGTGAATTTAAACGATTTTTATGATTCTTTAAAAATTTTGTGGAATTTAATTCTCATGATTTTAATGGATTTTAAAGGACGTAAAGGGACTTTAAATGTTATCGTAGAATTTAAGAAAAAATTGTGCCACGTTAAACAATTTTTATTCTAATACTGCTATAAATTAAATTTTAGAAATTGCATGCTTTACAATTTTTAGGTTACGCGTTCAAACAATATCACAATAATCAGAATATTGAATATTATAATCATTTTTTATTATATAATACACTTCACTTACCCTAGTTTCTTCTTTCGTATTTATGTATATCTACACAAATTTTGACAAAACACTTCGTTCTTTTGTTAATAAACAAATCAAAATTTGTGACAAGTATTAAATATGCAAGCATATACGTCAAAAACGTAGTAGAAAGACGCCTATGATGCGCCTATGTATATTCTCGGAAACTTTCGTGACCGAACTCGTAAATTGCACAAAGTCGATTTCCACGCTAGGGGATTCGGATTCGTTTGCGGACGGTCGATCGACCGAAGTCGAAAGCCTCGGAATCCCACTGCAGTAGTTACAGTACTATGTTACCACCCTAATCACCACCAACTGAACACCAAATAACCACCAAATGTTTCCAAAAAGAATTTTTGAAAAATATTTTGACAAGTGCAGTGTAGCGTGAAGTTAGCGCTTCCAATCCAATTTTGAAAATTGTGTATAATGTTTGCAATTTTAACCACCAAACGTCAACAATCACCACAAAACGATCACCAAACGATTCCGGATTCTATAAAAAAACATTTTGAATATACCATGGTGCGAAATTCATTTCCAGAGTTGTTTTTTTGTTTTTTTTTGACTGACGACTTTTAAATTTCAAAAGATAAAATTAAATAAAAGTTTAAAAAATTTTAGGTTGGATTAACTGGTAGAGAAACGATACGAATCGATACTAATCGATTTTAATCGATTTGTCTAGCTGCCATAACCTAAAATTTAGACATTTTGTGGTTTTTGTGTAGGGGGTCGTCGAAAGTTTCAACGATCAATAACATTAGGAAAAATGAATTAGTGAATTGCATGAAGATCATTCATTCAAATCATGGTTGTTGGGGATCACGATCGTCTGCTGCCCGGGCCAGAAAATTATGTAAAATGCTTTTATGATCTATTCAAAAGTATTGCCGAGGCTCAGAGGTAAGAGAATTATAACCTCATCTACGTTTTGTTTACTTGCCATTGTTAATTGTTACTTCCTTCATTTTATTGCTTTATCCTTGAAGAATTCTGCTAAAGTAAATAATAGATTGCTCATCTACCTTTTAACATTGAGGGTGTTATATTTTATATAATATAATTGACAATTAACCGACGTCAATTCTGAAATAACCTCAATCTTTGACAGAATGAGTAATGATGGATAAGAATTTTCCGGTTAATTAGATTTTGTTACTTAGATTAGTTAGATTTTCGTTTAAAAAAATCAATCAAAATGCATCGCTTTACATTTTTTTATTGATTGATAATTGATATTGTGTTTTTTCATTCTTTTATCGACTTTTGATCGTTCATAAAGACTTGTTTTTTTTCTTGGTTTAAATAAAGATAGATAAGTGAAATGAAAATTGCCGTGAAGTTTCATAGGACGAAATCGTATAAATAAAAGAAAATCGCGTGCCATTTTTGATGAACGATCCCTTTGCCACTAAATTAGTTTGCAGTTTTAAATTTGACAACCTGTTGAAGGTTTGATTTTCTGACATTTCAGTTGTGTAAGTTTAAACATGCTCTAATTTATAGTCTTGACATAATGTCTAAACTATTTATGATATTCAAATTTTTCGAATTACATACAACTTTTGCGTCAAATTAACATCTTTTCTTCTTGGTTTTCAGATCAAAAAATGAGTGGAAGAAATATAAGAAGAGCAAAAGCAGCCGTAAGAAAGACAAGAAAAAAGTACGTTTATTATTTTCAGATATCAAAATTATTGTAATTGTCTAAAGTGCACGAATAAAATTAATTTTAATTCAATTTAGGTCGACGTAAATGGAGATTTAAGCTGTATCAATCTCCCAGAAATTGAAGTCTTAAGCAATGCTTCGGCATTTGCTGTTTTCGCCGCTGTCAGGAGCTCTGTTTTGGAAAAACATACTCACACTGCCAGCGAAGTATGTCATACGTCAAATTGTAGCACTCCACCACCTCCAGAACTTAGCGATACCATTGATAGTGACAGCGATGATGAAGACAGAATTTCATCGACCCATAGCCTACCAAAGGTAAAAAAGGATACCAAAAGGAGAAAATCCTGACTAGTCGAAATACTTCCACCTGTTATTCTAAGGTCATATTTATTTATTTATGTATTTATTTATTTATTTAATTAATAGATCGTCGGAATAGGATTGAGAAGCGTTTTTACGTTGATGAGAGAAAGTCGAACAATTGAACCAAATTTATGCACCAAGGCACTGAGTGCACTACTAGACGTACTGCAAGGACAACTTCCAGAAGGATTAAAATCCGAACCAGACGATGTTATCGGTGAGTTACTTCTGGACTAATGAACTTTTTAGAGGATGAAAATCTCCATAAAAATGCCTAATACATAACTGATTGTTTTAAAGTAATTTACATTTTTGGATTTTATTTTACAGATCCATTATTCGATCTCCTCCTCGACCTTGCAACATCCCATGGTCCTGAATCTGCAGCAGCTAACGATGGCAGTCACTTGACAGCAGTGGCGTGCGCTTGTTTGCTTAGTTTAGTTGTTGTCCGAGGTGACACTGGACGTCTCTTGGCAGCAATTGCGGCATTGCTTATGTCGCCAAGAGCTTTAGCAGCACAACATATTCAAGTACATCCATTTTTTATATAATTAAAATAATTCTTGTTCTTCTGCTAAAACATATTTTATAAAATAGTGCAAATTCTTTAATCTAATTATATTATAATGATTAAAAATTTTAGATGCCATGTGTACTGACTTCGCTGCAAAGAAGTGTCCACGCTGTTTTACTTGGCAAACTCGCACGGCCTGATTGGATAACTTACGGAGTTCCTAAAAGTTCTAAGATTTACACTTCTACGCTTAAGTTACCAAATGATATAAACAATATAGTTTTGAATGGCAAAAGTTTTGTAAGTGACGGAAAATATTTGTACCTACACACAAGTCATGGATTACTCAAAATCGGTAGTGGACATGGTGGAACTATCTGGGGTCATGTTTATGCTCACAAAGCTGATTTTTATCCGACGGAGATGGGTTGGCTAGGTTATGCAAACGTATGCAAATCTAGGACTTTTTATGCATTTTTATGTCCTCTTGATGCAATTTGTGTTTACTTATACTTTTATTTTTATATTTGCAGAGTTCCTTGTACTTTAAATGTGCGCCTAGAAAGCAGTGTGAGTTGTTGATACTAGACACAGAGTTACTGACTATTAGAGGCATTGCCGTTTTAGAAGGAAAAGATTGGTCTTCCTCAGTTATGTTTTCTGATGGCGAAAATTTAGGAATGATAACAGCTGGTAAAGATGTAAGTCGAAAATTACTTATTTTAATTAGAGTTTATTATATGTCGTGACGTAATAATTGAAAATTTCCAAATTTCAACTCCGTCGAATTAAAATATTTTCAGGAGGGTTTTGTTGTTCGAACTATAAATACGTTGAGCAATCCAGTTACCGTAACGTCCGAACTGCCATTGAAATTAGCAAGAAAATGTGTAGATGTATTTGGCTACGCTGTTTTTGATGAAGAACAAGCAGTTCACGTTCTGAATCCTGGTTGCGACGATGAAATCGCAACTGTCGCAGCAGGTAAAGAATTTGGTTTGCTGAAAACAAATTCCGGCAAATTGCTATACACAGGGAAAGGAAGTTGCATTGGAATGAAAAGCAACACCAGGCCTAATAGATGGTTAGAAGTGTCAATTGGAAAAGGACCCAGGGTAATTGATTTCGCTGTCGGTCACGACGGACACCATACTATCTTTATTCTCGAAGATGGTTCGGTTCTTTTTGCTGGAGCCGCTAGACGTGGAGAGGACGGCGAAAGCAGTAAGTATCTTCATTTTAAAAAATATATAAATTTCAGATTTTTAAAATAATAAGTACAGGTCGCTCAAAGTAAATTTCTATAAAAAAAAAAAAAACAGATAAAACAAATTTTATCGCTCAAATATATAACCCTAGCGTACATTATTATAAAAAAATTAGAGAAAAAAAGATGAAATCAATTTTTTTCAATCTTTTTAAAAATTGTAGTTCAATATTTTGCTATGAAATATCTAATCACCGTATGACAGAACGAAATTAGGAAACAAATTTGAAAACAACATCATTGCATTAAAATTATCTTGCAGATAAAGTTCGACGTGTACCAAAACCAATGAAGCCAAAGAAAATACTCAAAGCAGAAGGCCAGGTTATTGTAGAAGCTGCATGCAACCACGGAACCACTGCTCTCGTGACGAAAGAAGGTTCCTTACTGATGTTTGGTAAAGACACCTTACACAGCGATGGATTATCAGGTTTTGTTACTGACCTTAGAGATGTATTCGTAGTGCACGTTTCATTAGGAAAAGCACATGCAGCAGTGTTAACGAATAAGGGTCACTTGTATACATTTGGCATTAATAATAAAGGACAATGCGGTCGAGATTTTACGGCTGTTCATACTGTCAATAAAGAAGTGACTGTCATGGCTATGGAAACTGGCGCGGGTGAAGATGAATTAATTGTAGCAGAAGACGGTAAGATCCTCTTGTAAAATTCAGAATTAAGTGTGCAAATAATATTGATTTTTTTTTTGTAACTCAGCTTTAATAGTAATTACTAAGATTAGATAATGAATTGTTTAGATCCAGGAGAAGAATGGGAAGAAGCAAGAGGTATGTGTGCTCCTGGGCAACACCAGTGGAGACATCGCGTATGTATGGTGTGCACGGTGTGTCGAGAATGCACAGGTTATAGCATATCATGTCTCAGTAGCATACGACCTGATCGGAATCCTGGACAGTAAGTAACTTTTTATATTTTTTATTTAAAGGTGTTGAATTCAGGTTTTAACTTCAAAATCCGATTTCCTCATTTTTTTTTCATAATTCTATTCAAAAATTATGTACTGGTACAGAACGAAAAATTATTTAATTATTATATTTGTTAAGTAAAATGGAGATTTCGAACTTGAAGGTTAGCACTTGGGTCCAAGACCCTTCTACTCTGAACTCTGACCATCATTGTAATATTCGTTTTTATAGAGAATGTGGTTGTGGGGAGGGAGACTCTGGTTGCGCAGAATGCGGATGCTGTCGTATATGTGCGAGGGAAAATTGTGACAATGGAGGGGAAATGGCAGTACTGGGTCCTTCTGGAGGAGGTGATTTGGGAAAAATTCGATTGGACATGATTTTTGAAGGTAGTCATCTACCAGCACCATATGCTGGCAGAGTTTATGAAAGACAATAGAAACTGTAATATTTACGAAATCAGTTCTGCGAATATATTCTCATTTTGGGAATATATTAATTATTCCTATTCTTGTCCCCGGATATTTTTAACTTGGTTACAATTCACACTGATTCCAATTCCTTGCTTATTTTTCCTAATGTAATCGAACGCTGGCTAGGGTGTGGTAGGTGGCTTCCTCCAGATCTGATGAAATTTAACATTCTTTCTTCTTACCTGCAGGCAAAGCTGGCTCTAGTATTCGAGAATACATTCGGAAGCGGCTGGAAGAAAGGAAACAGCGACAGAGAACTAAATCTGGCCCCAGTGCAGCAAAATATGGCGTGAAACTGAAAGGCCCTAGCAGTCAAAGATCAGGTGCATTTTTTTAACAAGAAATACCTACGTAGATACTTTCTCAGATTTTACCAAGTTTTTGTTAATTATATTTAGTGACGTTTTAACGATTTTATATTAAATCAACGTTTAAATAATACTTTCAGCTGGACCTAGCATAATTATTCAGAAGATTGCTGCAGCCAAGATTCCTTTATCTCTCAGCAATCTTGTAGTAGATGATGCCGTTGGTGGCAGCGATGCAGAAAGAGGCGACGCTGCAAGAATAGCCAGCATACCACCCGCTAGAGTTCCTATTCCTAGTGATAGCCCTGTTGTTCAAGTCTCATGTGGATTGCATCATACAGGTATAATAGTCTTATGTTTATAGCGCTAATTTTCATCCAACACTCATACCTTTGCATTTTTCAAATAAAATGCAGATATTAATTTAGTCGACTAATCTTCTTTTTAGTGATTCTTTTGAAAAACGGAGAAGTTTATACGTTTGGCAGCAACATTTATGGACAACTAGGTGTTGGTGATCTAATCGCTCATGCTGGTCCAGTTCATGTAAAATTACCTTTCGCAGCTACTCAGGTGGCAGCTGGTAGTAACCACACTGTCGTTTTAACTACGAAGGGTGAAGTCTACACATTTGGCGCTTATCAAGTACAAAATATTTCTACTTTATTCATTTCTTGATTTCTTCATCTACTTTTTCTAACTAACTTTTCTCTTCTTTCATATTTATAAAGAAAGGGCAGTTAGGTATAAGTGAGGAACGTCAACATGAAGGAGCGAATTCGTCTCATAGGTCTGAAAGATGTCAACCTTGGCACAGTTTTCCTAATCTAGTTCAGAATATCGGTCCTAAATGGGGAAGACGAGCAACTTGGGTAGGAGCTTCTGGAGATCAGACGTATATCAAAGTTGATGAGATCAATTCTATCAGTTTGACTAGAAGCACCGTGATGGCAAACAAAAACTGCATAAGTAAATGTCGTTCCTTTTAATGCAATCGGTTATTTCATCCCATCCAAATGAAAGTCATACGATCATAGAAACTCACATTAAATTTGAATTTTTTCAATTTCAGTTTTAATTCCTCATCAAAGCGATCATTCCAACTCTTTTAAGTGTTTGGTTATAAACAAACGAGATGGCAGTTGTAACAGTTACAGTGGAAATGATCAAGTGGATTTCAGTCGTTGTGCCGCTTGTTTCGATCCTCTGTATAACGTGATTTGGACCTTTGATCCATCGAATAGTGAAATATGTTCATATAATATCATTTCCACGGAAGCTAGAAGAATTCCAAGTTTGGAAGTATCAATACTTAGTCCGGGACTAGCGCTGCCAATAGTGCCAACTTGTTTTGTTACCCGTTCTCAGGCAGCGATACACTTGCTAGCTTGTTTGGATACTCTTACTCAGGCGCAAGATGATAAGTTAACAATTGTGGAAGAAAGTGAAAATAATCAGTCGACGCATGGCAAAGTATACAGTCGAGAGGATTTCGTCACAGTTGGCAGATTTGAAAGTAAGTACATTCAAGCGCTAAACTTGAGTTTAATCCTAAAACTTTGGAGGTAATTAATTCTTGGGATTTTTGGATCGAATTTTATTAGAAGTTTTATAAATGCAGGTCATGGAGGAGGTTGGGGATACTCTGGTCATTCAATCGAGGCTATCAGATTTATGGCGGATACTGATATTCTACTGGGTGGCTACGGTTTATTTGGGGGTCGAGGAGAATATACCGTAAAAATTAAGGTAATGTTCAGTTCAAATAAATTTAAATTTATTAGGTACTCTTAGACTAATGAAAGAATAATAAATAATTTTCGGAATTTCTAACAGCTTTTTGATATTGGGATGGATGGAGGTGATCAAGAAAACGATGGTGAACTCTTAGCAGAAACAGAAGAAATTCCTTACGAGTGTGGTCCAAGACAAAAGTATGCAATTTTGTTTGATGAACCAGTATCTTTGCAAGCAAATAGGTGGTATGTAGCATGGGCAAGAGTAAGTGGTCCTTCAAGTGACTGTGGTTCTGGTGGACAGGCGATGGTTACAGCCGAAGATCAGTAAGTTTTATTCTCTTTCTATACACTGAAAAAATGTTGATGTAATTTTACATTATGTGAAATATCGGTAGATCAAGGGCACGGTCGCACGACCGTGATCACGTACGATCACGTACGATCACGTACGACCGTGATCAAGGGATACAAAATTATCAGCTTTTTACCGAGTGGTAACTTTCAACTAGAAAATAGTATAGTAAAGGCAAAATTAGGTCAAAATTTATTTCATTGTATGTGTTCTACTAAATTCCATTTTATTTTGTACTATTTATTACCTTTATTTCAATATTTTCAGAGTAATCTTTTACTTCAAATCGTCCAAGAGATCTAATAATGGAACAGATGTCAATGCTGGACAAATACCGCAATTACTTTATCGGATAATTACTCCTGAAAACCAAAGTCCAAACAGACAAAGAGATCACGTTGAACCTGTTTACATTCTCAGGAAAGAGTTTAGCAGAACCGTTACTAAAGTATTATCCTTACTATCTTATTTTTTTTTATAGTATGTCATTGACAGAAAAATATTAATTTCTCTCATTTTACATGTGTTGTAGGAGTGCTTCCAGTCGTTAATATCACTTCTGCAATGGAGCTGGAACACGTTGAAAGCTGGTTTGGTTGACACGTCTGTGCATATGGCTTCTTCCTCGCACGCTATTTTAGAATTGGAAAAACTAGTTTACATCAGCAAAGCTAGTTTAAGGTTACTCAGGACCTACACCAACGAAATTTACCCAAATCTTGGTACGTCTTAAATAATTGTATTCTTAAAAAAAATGCATTCATAGGAAAGTTTTTAAAATATTTTCTTTAAAATATCTGATGTTGATTCGTTTACAGTTGTGAAGAAAACACCAGCAGAGTCCGTGCGATTAGCTGAATGTATAGGAGAAGTGAGAGCCCTACTTCGCCAAATTCTTTCGGACTCCTTACCTGTAACCTCGAAAAGCAAGGGCAAAACACGATCTAATAAAAGTAAGTATGAAGTTACACTGATTAAAATATTCTTTAACAAGTTATTGTAATCATTTAACCGATGTTTCATAATTCCTAGGCTCTAACCTTCTCTACACTAAAATGACAAATACAATATTGGATGAGAGCCACAAGACTTTTGTAGCCTGTTACCATGCTTTTTATCCTACGGCATATCTTAAATGGACCTCCTTATGTGAACTTTTATCAGAAATTGATAAGGTACAATGAATTAAGCTACTAAATAAAAAATAAATAAATATATATGTATAATATATATATATAATTATAGGTATATATTATTATTATATACATATATTTATAATTATAAATATTATTATTATTTATTACATATATATTCTCTCTCCTGTTCTAAAAAGAACATACATTTCAGCCAACTTCATAGCAGTGCTCTCAAACGGGGCAGCCTGCGCGCGCAGCACGTGTTGGCTTCCTGCTGGAGAAATTCTGCAATTGAGTGTAATCTGGCGCGCGATTCAAAATCGAATAAAATGGACCAATGGGAGAATTTCTCTAGCGGTAAGCCAAAACAATGCGCGCGCAAACTGCCCCCTTTGAGAGCACTGTGAACTTCATAGCGTTAACTTACTGCTCACTTCATGCATAACCACTGGTTACGCGATCGAGCGCGCGATCGGTCTCATTATTATTAAATCATATATTTTAACAGGAACAGGGTACAACATCTAAAGATCGTCTACTCTCTGCGGTTCTCGCTTCGCTCTGCAACTCAACTGTTCGACTGCGCACAACTTTTCCAATTATGAACAACATAATGGATAGTAGCGATAGTATAAAAAGACAATTGAGCCCGTCTGATAACGCCGGCTTCTTAATGATGAACTCTACTGAATCTCATCACTACCCGATTCTTGTAGAACAAATAAGTTACAAATCTCAGGTTGAAAGTACAGGAAAAGAAACTCTGAATTGGTCTTTCCGCGAAGTTTTGGATAGACTTTTGGATCTTACCTTGGTCCCAGTGAAGAAAAATCTTTGTAAAGAAAGTTGCCAATCGTTGCCGGATTTAGTACATCATTGTTGTTACCTCCTGGCAAGAGTGATTGCTGAGTTGGCAGCTCAATCTAACGGAACCGAGGATGAGCTGCAAGCCGCCTGTGGTCGACTGTTGTACACAACGCCTTCAAGATTTACTAGAGTTAACCAGACTAGGTCCTGGAACACCGGAAATGGCTCGCCTGATGCAATTTGCTTCTCTGTTGACAGACCTGGAATTGCTATAGCCGGTGTTGGTGTTTACGGTGGCGTTGGCGTTTATGATTACGAATTGGAATTGCTCGATGATGTAAGTCAATAATTCTCTTTTTTATTTAAAAAAACAATTAACAATTCTTTAGATGTTAATTTATTTTTAATTAAAAATTATTTGCAGCAAAACAATACTGGCAATGATCCATCACACACACAGCGCTGGACGAGTTTGGATTTTACAGAAGGTTCTTTCGGACCTAATGATTGTGTTAATGATGTGGTAGACATAAAATTCGAAAGGCCGATATCAATAAAGGAGAATGTGAAATATGCAATTAGATTGCGGAATCGAGGAGGGCGAACGAGTAATGGAGATAGTGGACTTAGTGTGGTAAAAGGACCCGATGGAACGTCATTTACTTTTACAGCTTGTTCCCTGTGCTTTAACGGTATGTTGCAGAAAATTCTATAGTCTTATTAATTATGCGAATTTAAGGTTTCTAAAGTTACTGTGTTCTTTCGATGCTTATTAGGTACTACGCAAACCAGAGGTCAATTACCACACATTCTTTATTATTCGAATCCTCAAGATTCAGATGGTCAACAAACAAGCAAAGCAGTGGCTGAAGTGCAAGCAAGGAAATGCACTTTAGCAATGACCGCAACAATTATTCAACGTGCAAATGAAATTTTTGCACTGGCACGTGAAAACGCAGAGGAAATGTCATCTACTGAGATTTTGGGAAAGGCAGCCTTTGTGACTACACTTTTACCCTTAGTCATGGCACATATTGGCCAGCTAGCTTCCTCTGATCCGAGAGTAAGTTAGAGAAAGAACTACTTTAATCGTTTAATCGTTATTTAGTCCTAAACCAGAGAAATAATTTGCTATTCATTTTTATTTTGAAGAGTGGAGTTCAAGTTCTGTCGCTAATACAAGAAATGCTTCCACATGTTGCTGCCCTCAATCTTTTATCAGGGTCTTCCCAAATTTCCCAAGACAGTGAAATGCAGGTGCCCTTTACACCGCCCATTACCACTAGCACGCATTATACTTGGTTGGAAAGTGAACACCCCTACAAACCAGCTACTGTTTCCCATTATAAAGTCACTTTTCCAGAAACTGTAAAGTGGTTAACAGTAGAGTTCACTCCAGATTGTGGTACGGCTCAACCAGAAGATTATCTACAATTGTACATTCCAAATCTAGTGGCTAATTCATCAAGGTTAGTATGATAGATTTATTTGATTATTTAAAGAATTGTATAAAGAAATGTAGTAAATAACGTGTTATATAGATCTTCTGGCCGTACGAATCTAAACGAGAATCAAACACATTATCCTGTTCTCCGGAAACTGAGCAATGTGCCTAGCCAGTGGCCTCAAGATGCTTTCGTTTTGCCGGGTAAGTTTGCGCAATTGTAAAAAATATAAGTCAGTGAAATCAGAGTGGAGATTAATAAATTGCTTTTTGGATTAATTTTAGGAAACGAAGTAATATTCTCACTTGAGACTGCGTCAGATTACATGAAAGATGAAAGATCCATTACATACGGTTTCAAGTGTCTCGTCATTGGCTACGATTGGATCACATCCGGAAATGGTCTAAAGAACCTCGAGATGGAATTATCTTTTCTCGGTGGAGCTTGTATGGCTGGCCTCATGCAGAAGCATCTCACATTACCCCCAGTGTCAAGTGAGTAACTTTTACTGTAAAAGAGTTTCTTCACTAGACAATCCAATATAAGTAAATCGTCTATTCTTTATTGGCAATATTTAAATATCGAAAATGATAAAAAAATTTATGTTTTTAACACCAAATTCTTAAATGGCAAACTTTTTCTATTTTCACTTTGTTGTATAAGTTTTCAATAAAATAACCATTTTAAGTAATGTAGAAGTTTAAAAATTAAATCATTTGACAGAAAGTTAAATAAAAATTCTCTTATCGGTTTTTATTTTTTTATTTTAAACCTGGTTAAACTGTATCTGTGATTTCTAAATCCTCTATTATTTGCAGCCGACGAAATTGAAGAGGACTTAGAAACAGCACAGGAAACGGCAAAGAGGATTTTCTCCGATCACTCAGCTCTCCTTGGACGTGGTTTTGCCCTCGCAGCTCCTCCAACAGTGTCCCAGGCTCTCGATGGCGTTCTTTCATTCAGGTGAGTACCAATTCAACATGTACATAAATCCATACGTAGATAATAGCCAGGAATCAGAGTAGAAATACTTAGTATCTTCCATCCGGAAAAAACACACTACATTTCTTTTCTCTTTTTTCATTATTATGAAAGAAAATCGTTCACTATTTCTTTTTTTTCTTTTTTTTTTTTTTTTCTTTCGTATTTCCAAAGAACCGGGTAGTACACCATTAATTAGCGACGAAATGCATTTAACTGGAACTACGACTGCCATCGTCGATGTTAAAAACGAATCTAATTAAATTACGCACCAGTGAAATTATTGAATTGCAAATTTTGAAACTCGGAAGTTGAATTTAAGCGTAAAGTATTATTCAGCCGATCGATTAAAATTTAAATAAATTATTAGTTGTTAATTCGCACGTGTGATTTGTTTCGTTATATCTTTTGGTATTGATAAATATTTTGTGCTCTCAATAGATAACGAACGTAAAGCTTATTCACGTGTAAAGTTCTACTATCGTGCTTCTTAATGATTTTGCGGATTTTTCCATATTTATTTAAAATCGTTTATGGGTTGATTAAATATCGTTGATGGGTTGCGTGGCTAGGATTTTGTGAGATGACATAATTTTTATTGAATACTTCACTTTTAATAAATACGATTTTGTTTATTATTTGAAAAACTGTGATAAGTCGTACTTAACATATGGCGCCTTGCTAATCATATAACCTCGTGACTTCAAAGAAAAGATGAGAAAAGGAGACGCGTTGACCTAAGTACGTTACTTTGCCGAGAATATGATTTTTTATTGCGTATGATCACAGATTATGGATTTCGGTTCTGAAAGACATATGGAAAAAGTGATTTTATCATTATATATATATGTATATATTCCACATATTTACTCATAAGATAATAATTTTAAAAACTTCCATATCAGACAGACGTTCTTTAATCATTTCTTTACGTTAGTCTGATGTGGAAATCTTTTTAAATTATTATTTCACGATTAAATAGGTGGAATATCACTGCTTCCAAATTTTAATTAGACAATTATTGAAGAAAGGAATCAGAAAAAATTAACATTTTAAATATTGAGAATCAATAACGCAAATGTAATTTAAAAATTAAAGTTTTTAGTCATTTTAGAGAATATAACATTTCCAGGTGATGTTCTTAAACCATGAGACCTTGATGTATTTATCTTAGTATTTATCGTCTTAGTGCAAAATAGATTCAGTCGTTCCATTATTACTTATTAGTTTGACCCAGTCGTTAAATATTTGATTAACGGCCGATTGTGATTCAAGGACATAATGATTTTAGTCTATTTCTGAATTGAACGTTTAAAAGCATTCTTTTCTTTGTGACTCCTCTGGCATACATTTTAGAGATTCAAATAATAATTTATTGGTAGATTATATAATTTTCTGCGATTTGCGCAGAATTTCAGTTTTATCTGATTGATAAATGTATTTTAATTTTGATTTGAAATCGGACTATAATTTTTTACGAGTTTCAAAAAGCATCATTATTTTCAATAAGCATTATTATATTTTCTAACGAATTTATTTTAATAAACGGAAATAATATTGATAACTAAATGAAGAAGGAAATCGAGCAGAAAATGAGGTATTAGAGCTGAAAAATGTTTAATTAATTGCTGAGTAGTTTGTTTTTTTCATTGACGTAATAAATGCAAGTGATCGTAAATTTTTATCATATCAGAATCAACCAATCTTTTATTCTCCACAAGTTTATAGCGTACAAAAACATAATTAAAATTCATAGAAACCAGATATCAAATTAAAAAAAAATTGCACTCAGCATTCATGGGAATTCACACTTGGATATAAGCCGCAAGCAAACAATTTTTTTTATACGCCAAGACAGAAAGATAGACTGTAACATTTCAAATGATCGTTTATTAGCGTCTTCTTTGTTCAATCGTCGCTCGTATGACGTACAATGTAAATCAAATTATACAGTACGGCTGTCGTTATATCACAGACTCACGATAATTACAACTAAACGAGTGTTAGGAAACTTAATCGTCACAAAACACGCCATTAGTCCGTACATCAACCCTCTTTCATTCACATATATAATCTGAAATATTTTACAGACACACTTTTTTAATCAAATATTTAGAGAGTATCTTGACAATTAATTAACGATTATTATCGTAACGTTTTGGGAAGGAAATGATCGAAGCTTGACGTCACCTTAAAAACTCGTAGACTCAATTAAATCCGACATTTTCAAAGTAGAAACAATATAACAGTCGTCAAGTCGTTATGTACATTTATTATTTATAGTTTGCACGTGTAGCTGAGTTTTTCGAGCGACCAGAAATGAAGTGCAATATTCTAACTAAAACTTTTGTCTAAATTGATGGGCTTATTCAAAAATTGCTTTCAATATTATATTTCGAGCTTTATTCGTTCAGTTTATTAGGAATTTAGTTAGAAGTAAATCTGATTCTAAAAACGGGACAAGATTGAAATAAATACATTTATATTTCTAGATTATTTATATCATTTCCAATTGTTCAGCCTTTTTAGTTTATATCAATAACATTACTTTAAAAATCTCGTTTAGAAAGCGTAGCAGGTCTGTTGAAAATTCGCTTGCATTTATCAATATTTAGTGAAATGCTTTCATTCAGAGTTGAGAAAACAGTTTCAATTTCCTGTTTTGATTATTGAATTTCCTGCCTTTAAATGATATTCATTGTTTATCTTACAGTGTATAAACAAATCTTTTTAAATGCACAGAGTGCTTGATTCTTCTTTTTACTCAAAAGCAAAGAGTTATTGAATTAATTGCATTCTGATTGTTTAATGCAAACTAAGTTTTTCACTTGGTTTTACTTTGTCAAAATCTTTTATAAAACGATTCATGATTTCTATAACTTTTATTTATCGGTGACTAAAAGAACTAAATACTTTTATCAAAAATATGGGAACAAAATTTATTTAAAAATAATATAGTACTCTTAATTATAGTCAAGAACGTTAATTAACCGTTATGGATATTTTTTTAACTTTGAATGTTAATTCGGAATTTTAAAATGCGGTTTGTTACACGTTATTCCTTGTTTCAAATAGCACGAATCGCATTTAAGTAATTGGTTTGATTGGTAGGAGCTGAACTCTGCACAAACACTTGACGTGACTTGAGCGCTACAGTGGTTAAGGAGCATGAAACGAACTGGAGACATTTTTTTTATGGCCTACATTTTTTTTTCTCGTTACCGGCTAGAAAAAGCACCCCTAACTCGATTACTTTCTTCATTTTCATTGAATTTTTCTTAAAGCTAATCAATACGGAACACTGGCACTCTCGAAAGCTAAGTAACGGTAAACCTAGAAAGTAACGACGGTCGGCTACCCTTTTTTTTTGT
The DNA here is from genome assembly GCA_904066005.1 of Synergus itoensis. NCBI lineage: Eukaryota > Metazoa > Arthropoda > Insecta > Hymenoptera > Cynipidae > Synergus > Synergus itoensis. The sequence continues at coordinate 43,413 of CAJFCP010024366.1, read as the reverse complement.
TTTTGTCAGACTTGGATTTGCCTAACAGTTGCTGGTATCGGAAATTGAATCCGTATTTTCATTTGATTACTCGGATCTCGCTTAATTCTAATAGAATTGGTCGCTTGTTTTCTGTTCGTTACACTAAAAAGGGCTTTCTGGTTTAACAATAAAGAATAAATGGATAAATAAATTTGCATACGAGGATTTAAATAATATGGTAAAATAAAACTCAAATTAACAAAAATCTTTTAAAATTATAAAGAACTGAATACATTCTCTTGAATATATTTTCATAATCGATATGTGAATGTACACATATGACGTAGATATAAATCAACTCGTCTGGGATGAAAAATTATTTACATACATATTCTTAAATTTAGAAGCTTCATTAAATTAGCAGGTTAATACGACTGAAGTCTAAAAATACTTCTTACTCTTAGAGCTCAAGTTTCTTTAGTTATTGGGTTTTGTAGAACGAATGGAATGTGTATAGGAAGGAAAGAACTGATTATGCGAGCTTTTTCATGCCAGAATAGTCAGCTCAGATGTAAACCAAGAAATGAGCTAGAGTATTTCATAATTTATCCTAAGAGGTTTATGTATTTCTGAAAAAAATTAGAGAATTTAATTGCAATATCGAAAAATTTTACATCCCTCTTCGTCTTTAGTCTTTTCTTTTTAATAATGAGGTTGTTGCATAAAATTGTTTTATAAAATTGTTGACACAATTTTTTTTCTTGAAAGAAGAATAATAAATGATACGATGTCGAGAAACAATTTCAGTTAAAATTGTTTTCATTTAGCATACAATTTCAATTTGAGCTTATCGAGTTTTGAATGTTTTCAATTTAAATAAATAAATTTCAACCAAATTTTCATCATTTTAAATTATTCAATTCTGAACTATTTAAATTAGATATGAAATATTTATTGTATATTTTAATTCAGAGTAAAAGCTTAAACATTTAAATAATTTAAACGTAAATTAAACATAATTTCTTTTTTGTCCGATTTCATTTTTTCAGACTAAGGACAGTTTTTGAATAAGGTTTTTTGGATATTTAATTATAGTATTAAGTTACATTTGTCACTGTTAATTTTTGCACCTAGAATCTTTTGAATAGAGGGATTAATGAATTGTAGTAACATGAAATAATCGAGTCTTTAAAATACTGTAAAATACAATTGTTTTCAATCGTGCAACGACCTCATTGATCCAGTAAGCTTTGCTGAAACAACACAGAATAGGAGAGGGTAATCCTTGACCGTCGTTATTGATATGTAAATGGAAGCTTATGAACTGCGTTGTACTAGCGGGTATTCAATGAAACTAGCCATTCGTTTGATCGTTAATTCGCTGATGTAACGTAACATGCACGTATCGACAAGGTACACATCGAAATCCTTGTGATCTCTGCAATCCTTACAATAACTTAGGTAAAAAAAAAACAGATTATTCCGAGTAGATCCTTCGGGACATTTCCTTTCAAATCTTCATTTTCAAATTTTCAACTTAGACAATAATAAATACATCTCACTCCAAGTTGCACTTTTCTTTCAACATTATTGAGAAAGTTTATCAGCACACTGCACACTCATCTTAAGCGCAATTGGCCTGTCGTCGTGACGACTAGATCATCACTATCGGTCTCCTAAAACTAGATCAGGTTTGCACGTGTTTCTTAAAGTCTGTAAACGCGAAAATCCGAGTCTTCCGGTGGCACGTACGGGTCTCTGGAACCGGAAGCTCGTGAAGGCTCTCGTTATAATTCCGTCGTGAGTGGCTCCGCTTTCTCGACGATCACGTGAAATTCGGTTTCCCTGTAGAGTCTTCCATCCGGGACGACCATCGTTATCCTGCTGTCCACCGGGGCACTTGTTCCCGTTCCTTCTCTGCTGATGACACCGTTTTTTTTCGACACGACGTCTGGAGCACTCGTTGGAACGCTTATCCAGCTTTTTCTATTGTCCTGACGGCGCTTTCTGCAACACCACACTATCAGACACACGCTGATCAGCAACAACAGAACCAATCCCGCGATAGCCAGAACTAGGATCAGAAGTGAGCCACTTAACGCGCAGTTCCTCGACTCGTAATCAGCAAAGGTAATCGGCTGACCATCCGACCCGTCGATGCACAGAAAGGTTTCTGGTCCTTCGCTAATAGATTCCGACATAGGTGGTAAAATCTCGTTCTGTTTAGTGTACAACCTTGAGTAAACGTTTGTGTAATTAAGGATATCGCTTTTCCAGGTTCGTAGCTGATCACAATCACAAGGTTGTTCGATTAGAAGATTATCCACCTCGAGTCTGAAGCTGCTCCTATCAAATATCAAGGAACCTTCTTCAAAAGCTTTTAGACTGTTGTTTTTGAATATCAAGTCGTAGAGCTCGCTCCCTGATGTTACAGGAGACCTGTTTTCGGTGTCTGCTTTCAATTCAAGAAAGGTTCCCATTCCCAGGTTTCCGAAAGTGTTGTTTTTCACTATCACTGCTCCTCTAACACTAATGTCGAAAGCTTCGCTCTCCACACTATCGAATATACAGTTCTGAATAGCAACAGTTTTTGGTTTCTTCACTATAAAAGCCGAACTTCTCACTGTGTCCATTTTCACTCCGTCTAGCATGAAACTCTGGTGTACCTCGATGTCGTTCATCGTTCTACTCGGCACTGTCCCACCGAAACTTCCTCGAATCACGTGCAAATATCGCACCTCGAATTTCTTGAAAGCGTGAGCTTCTATGTTCTCGACGTGACAGTTCTCCAGTCTTATGGTGTCTGTGTTGAATAAGTTTGCGAAGGCGTACGAACTCAGCTGGCTTATTCGAACGTCCACAAACATTATCGTCTCGATATCGCCCCGGAATGTGAAACTTGGTAATAGATCGATGGTGCTGTTCTTGATGGTGATTTTCACGTCTGTACTGCGTGGAGATAGTTCGAAGCTTTGCCGCTCCAGGGTCAAATTAGCCACATTTACCAGATCGACCGACCGCAGACCCTCGAGCTGGATCAAACTTGAGTTTGTCAGGTACACCGACGAGCAGTTGCTCACCGAAATTCGGCTCGTTCGCAAATTCAACCACCTTTCACTCTCCGACGTTAGTATCAGCTCCTGAAACAAAGACCAGTATTGTTTAAGCTTGTTCTCTCACAGATAATTAAAATTCTATCAAACATTCTATTTCATCTAAATTTCAGGATCTTTAGCGATCCACGAAATTTGTCGTCAAAATTTGCATTACAAATAGTTGGTACGAATTTGGACACTGTCATTTTAAAAATCGTAGTTTCTGATCCGGGAAATCCGGGAATTTGCTAGTTCGCTAGTCAGTCTGAAATTCAGGAAATTGATGGTTCAAATATAGGAATTCTTGCAGAAGAATTGCATATCTAAATTGTAGAGCAATTGTATTATTTGTGATTCGCACAGTTGCTTGTCAAAATGTCAATCCTACTTTATTTCACAAACTATTCCTTTTTCAACAAGTTTTCTTACTTCTCTCTTCCTTCTGTCTAGTAAATATCATTGTTCAAGAATACCTCTCAATAAAGAGTTTCTAGAAAAATACATTTGTCAGAGAGATTGTCATTTGTTTCGACCTCTGGGTTGATGTCCTAGATCGATAAGACCCTAGAGGATGCTTTATCGGATTGCGGAAAGGTGGTGGCGGAGTAGAGAAACACGATAGTCTCTCGAGGAACCGGAAACTGACGAAGAACAGTTCTACGTCATCGCCTTGGCACCTAATTTTGCCACGTCGCTTAATCTCGCAACCCTCATATTCGATCCAGGACGTCTTAACTAAGGGCCAAATTGTCTTAATTGAACGTCTAACTACGCTAATTATTCTAAATGTGTGCGCCTCCGCGTCGGGTCTCTTGTCGAACACACATACGACGTCGTTAAGTTATAAAACGGTCGAGCTTAACTTTCATTACACCGGAAGGGCTTGTCTGCGTTATTAAGTGCGACGATTTAATTCTCGCACCCGCATTTTATGAGAGCTTCTTGCAACTTGCCTTGATCATTCAAAATAGTGGTTTATAATTGTTTGTTTGATTTGATAAGAACTATAACAGGAGATAGTAGATTCCAATTTTAAATTTATCTTCAATTCTTCTCACCAATATTAGAATTGAGAAATAAAGAAAAACAAATTGATATCTAATCTATTGTATGGTGCAGTATTGATAAGAAGGTGACGCATTGAACAGTGACTCATCGTCTATAACGAAATCAGTGTTCGGGTTCGAAGAATTTCTTGTATCACATAGACGCTGTTAGGTGAGCGATAATTTTCATAGAGATGAGTCCCGGGAGTCGACCTCCTTTAGAATCCGTTATCGCGAATACTCTGAAGTTCGATCAGCTTCTTTGTTAAGGCTGAGACGATTAATTAGATTATCAGTTTATTCAAGTATGCTTACAGCAACGTTCCTTAGCTGCTTGTTTGTCAAATAATGACGAAATAACAGGGCAATGCTCTTTTACGCCTCGCTGTATATTTCGAGAAAAAATTCCTGTAATGCGAGAAACAATGTTGGCCCAAAAAGCTTTTTTCAGCGAACACAGAATTTTAAATGGCCCTATTCTCGTACTTCTCACACTCTTAGCTTTCCATTCTGTCGTATTCGGAATCATTATATTCTTCCCATTTTCGTGAAAAGCTCGCTTCAATATTCTCGTTATTTGTCCGTTTTTTCATGAAAAGTACAGAGCTGCTTTGGAAAACTCTGCCAACTCTCATTTGTGCCAAAAAGTGTACAATGGCCGATCGCACGGTGAGCAAGCGAGTGCGCGCCTCTCGTCTTTTTCTATTCTCTCACAAATATCGCCTCTTCATCAGAATGTCGACTAGCAACGTCGACCAAATCGTACGTGGTGAAGAGCTTTTTAAAGTACTTGACGCGAAAATGAAAACGAGAACCTAGCTCAAAAAAAAAGTGAACAACGTTTATCCGTCGTTTGATATTGGCCGCGTGATGAATCTTTTTGTTTTTATTTCGTTTTATTCCTCGTTTTTTATGTATTTAATTGTTGAAAATGAAAATCGACCTCGAGCCCAGATTAAACGTTCTGAAATTGGGAAGAGGTGGAGAGTGAGCTTCCAAAGGAGCGAAAGACCCATTATCGGGTACGAGAGCGCTTTTACGATCTATAAAGGATTTATGCGAAACAATTTCCCCCGCGGGGACGATTCGTTTGCCGACGAAGGAGTGAGACAACGGGATAGAGAGAAAAGTAGAAGAAAGAAAGCTGTACCGGGGAACGCCATTATTGCCACTGGCGCTATTCATTTCCGGATTTTAATTCGAAAGTACGAAGAACTGATTGGCTATGGCTCGTAAACGACAAATCGCAACCCTTTTGTTCAATTCCTTTTTTTCGTTTAAGCCAACGCCCAATTCTCTTCGCTTATTCAATCCATTTTCTTCCAACTAGGTGCTGTCCTTTATTTCTTTTCATTAAAACTTAAAGACTTTATTTTTATCGTATATTCTTTTTCTTACTTCTAACTGCAGCATCCAGTTTTCAAAATTGATTTTAACTCTCAAAGTTTCTTGAGCTTCTACTTCTGTTACATCTTTCGTACAAAAGTGGCCATCTCTTTCCTCTAGAGTCTAGATCGTTGAGAAAAAGAGTGGATGGGTCGTTGCGGGGGATGAGATGAGAAAAAATGGAGAAACGTCCAGTCGATGTATTCTGAGTCATGAAAGAAGTCACGAGTCCAGGGTGCTGCGACAAATTGGTTGAGCGTGTCCTCGAAACACGAACGAAAGAAGCGAAAATTATGCAGAATCTCCATGGAGTTTACGAGCCGCATACATTACAGCAGGCCATTTCTCTCCTTCTCGTTTTTTCTTTTCTCGTTAGTGGAAATTTTTCCATACGGCAAACGGCATTCAAAGAGAACTTGAACCCTTTAAGGCTTTCCTTTATTGGCTTTTCAACCCACTCACAAAAGCACTTCCCTTTTTCACGGATCACATACTATTAACGGATAAGTGGGAGGGGTAATCTCGTTGATGAAAATACAATCCTGATGAAAAAAAAGCCCTCTTCTTGTCGGGGTAATTTGCAGGCTTAATAGAAGCGGATTTAGTTTAATGAATAATCGTGAAAATGTTGACTTTAGGGATGAAATTAACGTGTCTGATTATTTCCCTTGGCAGACATTCAGAGATGAGATTTTTTCAGTTATTTTTAATGTCATTCAAGGGCACTTTCCGGGATTATAATGAATCCATCGCAATTATGAAAAGTTCTTCTCTTTTTTGGGTAGGTGGAAAGAAAGTCATTAATCGTACGAAATCGAGACATCCGATCCCCGGTTTATCCAACGTCCGATCAAGCACTTCCGGAATGCAAATAGGTGCACATTTAAATTATACGTTAGAGTGTTGTGCATATGGTGATACGAACATTTTCGCAAACTTCATAACGGTTTTCTCCTGCATGTGTTGGATAACATGTAACATTGTTATTTTTTTAAAATAGATTTTTGTGAAATTTCTCGAATTTCTTGTCACTTTCCTGATTGGCTCTTGGCAGATAAACAAAGGTCATCTTCTTCTCTGTCATTTCGTCATGGGTATGATTTTACGAACCGACTTTAGTGTTCTAGTGGTTTTGTGGATTGCACGGCATTATGTTTACTCACATCAGTCCGTGGCTCGAACCCTTCATAGAATTACGGCAATAAAATCCTTCTGCGTGAGGATAATTAGAAATAGGCGGGGTCACATTTTACGCGCTTCGAAATTTCGAAAAGGTCATTTATTACGATGAGAATCTAAAATGGGATTGCGAATTTAATTTAGTATATTGCTTTCAAACAAATAAAACGAGAGCAGCTTTCATATTCAAATATTTTCACTATCAGGTTCGCTTAATTCTAAAATATTTTAAACAATTAATCCGTGGCTGAATATAAAATGAATTTAATCTACCATGATTATCGCTTACTCATTCATTGAAAGTACATACAATGATGTAATTATTACATCGTTGCATCTGCAAGCATATTCGTTTATGTAATATTTGACATCATTATATTGTTACAAATAACATTTTCGAGTCTTTGTTTCCATATAAAAGATAATTTAATCGATAATTTCCATAGAATAATAACGTTCTGTATCTCGTTTGACAAATTTTCTCGATGGAAAAATGATGAGTAAAACGTTTATATAAAATACAGATGGGAAAAATCCGAGGGCAAAATTGAAAATGGAAGATGGAGAAGAATAAACAGCGTATATTTTTGTTATCACTTTAAAATAGTTTAATGTGAAGGTTGAAACTGGTTTTCTTAATTTCGTTCACTATGTTTATGGTTGGAGACTGCTGTGAACGTCTTATATGTATCATCCTCGACTTGATGTCGGTTTATGAGACGGGTTCCAGCTGGCTATATTTTATTCATCGTACATCAGGTTTTATAAAACAAGAAGTATTAATATGAAACTTCTTATGGCGGAAAACCAGCTTCTCGTGGATAAGATTTGAGATATAACCAGTCTAAGATCCTAGCATTTATTGAGCAATTCATATCCATTTTTAATTGATCATGTGCTTCTTTTCGACTCAGATTAAATTTCTCATTAACTTATTTGATCGAAGCTACATTTGTCGCGATACGGGCAGGAAAGGGAGCGTAAAAGATCCAATTTCTTTACTTCGTTTTACTCTCTACTTCCATCGACAAGACCTAAGTACGAATTTAGTCAGGGTGGTATTTTATGTGGAATATGTTAGACGGTCACGTGCCTGTTATTCGTCAAGCGAGCCGCAATTTTTCTAGGGGCAACCTACCCCAATAAATTCCGCGAGCCGTCACCTTACCTACCTTACCATGTCGACTATACGATTTGCGTAAACATGCCGTTATTTATGACGGTCAAACCCTTCCAAGATAGTTTGCCGAGTGTACGATTTACACTACTCAGTCTCGTGAGGCTCGTAAAGGCTTTTATTTTTACTTTTATTTGAAACAATCTCATTTCCGGTCCTGTTTCGCTTTCCCTAAAGTCGTCAACGTAATAGTCAAATCAAGGAAGCGATGATCGGATCTCTTTTGAAAAATTGGACGCTAACCTTTTCGACTCTGATGCAGATAAGATTAAAGGGAAATAAATTGAGTAAAATGAAATATTTATTTTTAATAAAGGAATTTTGAATCGTGGTTAAAAACTGAATCAATTAAGTAAATTGCATGTTATAAAACCAAGTGCAAAGAAGATTCTATTGATGTTGTATTTCCATAACTTGGTAATTTTCAAAGTACGTTATCCACTTTAAAACTACTCGATCTTTCGTTTACATTTTCCATCTTTAAAGAATAAGATGAACGGAACGGAACTCGATAACCGAGTCTAGTATTAAACAGCTGGGGTAGAAATAGAAATAATAAAATAGAATTGCTAGTCTACAGGAGAAAAAGGAATGTGTCACTGACCGGAAAAGCGAAATCATCGCACCGGAAGCGAGTAAAACTGACCAATCTGTCGCAGCCTTCTCTTTTTCTATGATCCCGCAGTGTGACTGCTGGAAAAGAGTAAAATTGCAAGCGTCCCGTTCGGTCCCACGAGAATTCCCACGGAATCGTGAAACTGAATTGGAACACTGGGTTATTTTCGGACAGACAGTTCACTCTTTAATGGTCTGTGGAATGTCGCCAATACTCTATTTTCCAGTTTCTTTCCATTTTAAGATATATTTTGTTATTTATGTATGATGTATTAAAAATGATAGGACATCGCATATATCGTATATCACTTTACATCGCTTGGCACCGTTGTTACTCAAAGCGAGCGGAAGTGGAGCAGACCTGTGGAATATAATCGCGCTATGGAGAGAACAGGTTCCTTACAGGACTTGGGGGTCGTTTATAAAATATATATAATACCAGTTCCTTTTATGCTTGGATAAAGCTTACCTCACTCTCGTCCTTACAATCGCAGGTCACTCTGCCGTGATCGTCGCAGGTACAAGGTGGAGGTGCGTCGCACCTGTTGGTTGGAATGGACATTGCGCCCTTTGGGAAACAGGTACAAAATAGTCCGAGGATTGCGCTCCCCAGCACCAGTCCCGCGGCTCCCATTTTCTCCCCAAGGTCACCACTAAACTCCCTCTTTCACCGCTTTCTCTTTCCCGCCCCTACCTCCCTTTGCCTCTGAAAGGCCCTCATCGGTTAATAAACTTTCATCTCGAAAACTCAAGGAAAACCACTTTTCACAATCACAAAACCATCATTTGTCGCGTCGATGAGTTTCACTTTGCCTGGAATCTCATTTCTCGTTCCGAGTTTTTTTCCTCGCTCGGTCCAAGCTGCAATTTATCTTATTCGTTGAACACGATCGACTCTTTCAAAAAGTTTCCCGCTTTACCCAAGTCCAATGTTTAATACTCCGTTTGTGTCTGATGAAGTTGTTGAAAATGAAACCGACTCTCCTATCATTGCGTCGAATTTTTCTCCGCATTGGTCTCCACCCTAGAATCACAGAAATTTTCGTCAATTAACAGAAAATCGATTTCAATAAGGCTAAGAGCAGATAATAAAGGGATATTTAAATTGAACATCTTGCGTTCACATTTTACAACGTTTTTTACGAGTTGATTATATGCTATCCCCAAGTTGGATTAAATGTAATTATAAACGTTTATATTTTTCATCTGAAAGGTAAAACCGTTCGCCATCAATAACCATGGCCCGATAACGAATGTCTGGGTAATGAATGACTGTAATTTTGTATTACGTTCTCGAGCGAGACCCTTCCTTCGGCGACATGAAAGGAATACGAGATTGGAAACTCGAGGATTCAGCATTAAGGTTTTTCTAACTGCGATAAATTGTCTTAGCTGGCCTAGATCCTCGCCAGAATTTATGTCTTGCTTCCACTCGTTAGTTATCCGGGGTCATGAATGTTTTAATTTTACACTGCATGCGCTTTTCGATCTAGAAGACAGTATCTTAGAAATTTTTGGAATTTTTCTTTTTTACAAAAGCCGACTTGTATTTCTATGCAAAGGGAATCAGTTTGATATGAATTTTCTGTATGATTTGAAGAGATTGCGCTTTAGACAGTTTCAAGTCGTTCTGCGACTGTGCGCAAAACTTTTATTTCCACACGAATTGCATTCACCACACCACGTGCTTGACGTACGAAGTATGCAAAGTGTAAACGAAAGCGCCGGTTAAAAAACTCGCCCGTTTCACTAGTACTTTAACCAGGTGCGTTTGAGTGCATGTGACGTAAGATATTTAAATGAAGTTTGTTTTTCCACGAACACGTATCCACGCCACAGCTCTTCTTTAGAATCTTGAAAAGAATCTCCATCCAAACGTAAACATCTCAAACGTATATACATACTTTAACACATACATCTGAAGAGCACCGTTTTTTCGTTAACTTCTCGCTTTTAATGGAAGGTATTACGCAAACCTTGGCCTCGTGTGACCAGGGAAGTGCATAATTTTATCTCCCGCTTTTATCTTATCTTAAATGAGATCTCTCAAATGCCTGGATACAAATTTTATGCGGATGTATTACTTTACTAATGATAATATATAGATACGAACTTTTTAAATTGCAGCTGCTGATATTCACGAACTCTTGTTAAATTCCGGAAATTTAGTTTACAGGGTAACAAAAATTTTGTGGCTAACTTTGAACTGTTTACAATGGAACTTTCTACCCTTTTTGCGCGGTAAGTGGCGATCGACCCAAAGTGTCGGAACGACGCGTTGAGCTTGGTTAATGCAAAGGGTGGTTTCTCATGCGAAGCCGGATGTCAAAGTTCGTGGTCCAACCCGAGAAGTTCGGACTTCCTAATTATTGAAATTTCTCACTCCTCGGGAACTTGCTTCAACCAATTTATATATACGAATCCTCATAATGGTCTCTACGCGGTGATCATCAGACGCGCCTGTTCCGCCAATAATTTCTTCCATTAGCATAGATTCTCAAGGGGAAATTCGAATTGTACAATTTCCTCATATTATCTCTTGGCTCGTATAATAACTTGAATTACTCAATAAACTATCAATTATTAAGTAGGTAATTCCAAGTTCTTCACGATCAAACGGTATTGAACTGACTCTGAATGTCTCGCTTCTCTCTCTTAAAAAGTACAAATTTCTCATCTTAGTGTAAAAGGAATCGGCGAATACGAAGCTCTCGGGTGGGCTTTAGTAGCGTCGTAAAGTGTTCTCCATAAAGTTATGGCTTAAGGACAATGTCTCCATTCTCTTGCTTTTCATTATCCGGCTTCCTTCTTCGATTCTCCGACGACAGAATGAAATTCTCTCGAGGGCGTGCAAAGTTTTACGAGTCTCGTACCTTGATTAACTTAACGAGCTCAACGGCCAAGCCGCAAGCAGCACTCGAATCGCGAGAATTATCGCTACGGAACTCGTTTACTTCGACCCTGCTTTGTAATTGTTGTAGAATATTATATTGTAATTTTATAAGAATATAATGGTGTACTTCCGATGACAGCGACGTCGACGCTGTTTACCATCGCGGGATCCCGCATGCATAATTCTTACCGATACCGATAATTCTCAGCGAACTTTCAGCGTGCTTTTTAAGTGTCAAACTTTATTCAGTCATATCGTATTATTTATGAGGAAAAATTTTCTTCGTGAAGAGATTATTTAAAACCGTGCATAGCACGGGAAAATATAAAAAACGAGTTGTAAAGGCAATGCACAAGTATCGATGTATTAATTCAAAATGACGTTGACTAATTTGGCTTGGTTCTCTGTTAAACTTAGACGTAAACAACCCTTAATGATTTCTTTACTTTTCGAGTAACAAGTCAAAAAAAAAATAGAGAAACTGAAAACAAATGTATTAAGGAGGGACGCGTCCAAGGAGAGCTAGTTACTTAGGCTAGTTTATTCTCTTCTTCTCGCAAATTGCACCTTACCGTTCTATATTTAACGCGAACTCTTTTAAAACTACCTACCGGAACAAGTAGTGTAATTTTTCAAACTGTCACATGTTGACAGGCAACCGGTATATCCCGGACGATCGATCTGACGTTTTTTTTTTCGGAAAAGGGGCAAAGTTTTTATGAATTAAAAGTGTGAGAAATCGGAAAAATTTGATGGGAAAATGTAAACAAAAGCTATAAATTATTTCATGTTTGATTAACTTTGCTCTTTGACTGTTGCTTTATTGATTAAACATTTCGCTTTGATTTATACCTCGTTAACGGATATCTGTAAATACTTGAATTCTGAACTTGGAATCGTGATAATTGCAGGGATATTTGTAATGTTTGGGATATTATTAGTGAAATAGTTATATTTTTTCCTTGATAGCAATAAATCTATCGCATTTAAAAAAAAATTTGTTTTCTCTTGGTTTCGCGAGACCTTTGGGACTTCCGAAATGGGAATGAAAGCATTGACTGTCACAGCTCTGGAGTAAATTTTAAATTAATGGAATTTGGAATCAAGCTCGAGTAGGATTTATTTTACACAGAGTCGCAATACCAATCGATGGAAAGGAAGCTTTGATAATACGTTATCGGGCGTATTTCATTCACCCAATTCCCCATGCGAGTGACCCAGATTTCATGAGATGTCATTGGGAATACATCGGTCTCAGCTACTTTGTCGAATCTTTTATCTTGATGCACCTTTTGTCATTTTTTACCGTCTCTGTAGCCCGTAACTTATGTTCGCTCTTATCGCATCTGCTTATCGCTCTGACTTTACACTTGACGGTAAGCCCTGCGAAAGGTATTCGACTTTTCCTAAAGTTTCTAACATCTCAAGATAACGGGCCTCATGAAGATACTTAGCCTGTAGCCCATTTTCTCACCATCGTCTTTTTCCTCACTTTCGCCGAATTGCTAAACTTTTAATGCACCGTAACTTAAGATATCGGATCTTTAATTTTCGCTTTACGGTTCAGCATATTGGATACTCGATTAATCTTGAGAGAAAATTCAATGTTGGAGGAAAGTTATTGATTAACTTTCAAAGTGAATCTGCTAATCGAATATTTAATTAAGTCATCCGCAAATACCACAGGGTTTTAAAATCTTTTGTCGGGAGCTACATTGGCAAATCGATTTGGAAAATGCAATAAATACGTCAATTGAACTGAAAGTAATTAACACGTCATTCAGTATTTACATTTCAATTTGTTTAAAAATGCGCAATGTTCAACGTTCTTGTTCCCAGCAACACTTGCAAGTAACGACGCATCAATCTTACTCTGACAGACGACTCAGCGGAAAAAAATTCCATACAAAAGTTTGAAATGTAAACACTTGAGAGCCCGTATCACGCTATCGTTTATTAGTTTCGTTATTGTGGTTGGATATATTCTCGGATATATCACCATAGCTGGTATCTGTATGCCAGAGAGGTACATTCCACGATTACGTTACATAAGTCCATGTAAATGTCAGTTTGCGGCAAGAAATGTGCAAGATGTTCGTCATTACACACGATTTGCAACGCATGACGGAGCATTAACAGAAACGCGTGCTGCAATTTAAAAACCTTCAAAGAAACTAGCCACATGCTCACCACCGACTCTTATAATATTCTCGAGTATTCCATAAATGATATATCGGTCGCACTTTTAATCCATCCGATCGCTTTTCGCAATATTGTATATTGCAACTGCAGTCTCTAGTAGGAAGAACCTCTGAAAAATCGGCGATGCCAACATTCTCCAGAGCTCGCTCTACTACTTCCGCATTCCATCACGATGCATTATAACGTGCAACATACGTGAAAACCTATGTGTTTCCAATCTCACGAAAAATAAGTTCCCCATTCACAATACCTAATTATAAATCAAACCCAATTTGTGTCGCATTGCAGGGAAAAATAATTTCTGTTTGCACGATATACGTGAAGGTATGTAATTAATCTAACAGGACAAACTCCACCCGCTGGCATGTTTCACAAACCACTTGAGTAACAGATGACATTTTTTGACAACAGATTATTTAGATGCACAAATTTTCATTCCTATTCGATGAGGCAACATTTCATTATTGAAATGTTTATTTACCTTTCTTCAGTTATTAAATTGGCTTTATTTTATTGTTATATTTATTGCATAAATAGATAAATTGCATAAATAAGTAAATTGGGGGTTCAAATTGGAAAAAAAATGAGCTGGTTCACACGTGCGGCACTTTACCTCGACGGGGAGCGCGAACGCGCTCAAAACTTCTTTCCTGATTCTCTTCGTCGCGACCTCGACGGCGCGCGAACAGCGACTGGCTGCCTTTCGAATTCGCGTCAGGTTCGCACCTCCAGGTCTCGCGACGCGACGTCGAGTTTCGCCGCTGGCATCCCCCCTCCAAACGTCGTATGCATCCCCCACCCCCTTTATTTTCTTCCCCCTCTTTGTATTTTGACCCACCCCCACCATCTTGCCTTCTTCCATTCTCTTCTCTGTAGCTTCGGTACTCCAGGTCGTAACCGCCAACTTCTTATCAGTCGCACGCGATAAGGCGCGACAGATAAAGCTCTTAAATCACGACTCTCCGCCTCGCGATCGCGATTCGGCAAAGGATCTTTTTGATCTCTCCTTTTCCCCTTTTTCTCCCTTTCTGTCTTCTAATGTTGAAGTCCCGTTTATCTTGCAGATGTCTTGCTAATCTTGGAAGAATGCCTTCACGTCAGATCCCAAAGTATCGTTTATGATCAGAACTTGGATCAGAGTTTTGCAGATAATGAGCAACTACATTAAAACAGATTTGCAACGATTTTGATTTGAGTTTGTAGATCATAGATGATATTTTAGATTTAGCGTTTCTAGATTTCAACAATATTATGTCGTGGAACTTTTTTATTATTCAGTGACTTTTTATTGATTTCCAGTAGATTTTTCACTGATTGAAATCGGGAGAAAAGAATATCTGAATGGAATTTGACTGGAAATCAGTGAAATTTTACTGGTTTAAGTTTAGAGAGTATAAAAGCAGATTCAAAAACTTTATAACAACCTAGCTCAATCAATTTATTCCCCCCTTTTTTTCAATTTGATTTTATGCAGACGATCTCTAATCAAAGATGGCTCTTGTTCTATTTAGTGATGGAGAGATGCAAATGAAATTGCTTTTCTTTCCAATAAATTCAATTTGCACATATATAATTTAAATATTTAATTGTCATTCTTTGAGGTTCTTTAAGGGCAGGTGGTACTTACATAAGAGCAAGTTTAGTTTAAAAATTTTTTTTTTTGTTAAAACTAGGTCATTTTAAGGGTGACATTTCGTAAGGGATTAACCCACATTTTACTGAAAATTATATTATTAGCTGAAAAATTTTTAATAATTCAAATACACATCCTCACCAAAGTATTTTTTTATCACTCGATTTTGCGAAATTTCCATAAAAAACGAAATTCCACGAGGGCATAAACCATAATCGATGGGTTAATCTCTCAATGGCTGTCGTACCTTTTAGCAATATACATTATATTTTTGAAAAAATGAAGATCAATAATTTTATCATTAAAAGAATGTTTAATATAATTTTTTTCAAAATGTGATGACTTTTTTAGAAGCTAAAAAACCATAAAACCATTTCCAAAGTAAAAAAAAATTTTTTGGCCTTTGTTCAGCATTATAACATCCCCGGAGTGTACTTTTGTTTTTTTTATTTAAATTGAAAATTAGATTTTACAGAACGTTTTTTATCTCTCTTGAAAAATTTGAGAAATGTGGTTTAATCCCTTATGAAATGCCACCCTTCATTTACCTCCCTTTTGTTCCGACTGAGGTAAATGACTACTCTCTCAGTGAAAAATATTTATTATTTACGATTTACATTTAACGCAAGTTGGAGAGCATGAAAGTATTCCATAAAACTTTTTCCGAAACAGGAAAATGAAACTACATCTTATTAAATAGTTATAAATATAAATGTTATTCAACTATCGTCGTTTTTATCTATTTTTCAGTAAATTAAGATTTTTTACAAAGATATGCATTTTTTAATATGGAAAAGTGGGACGGTTAGAAAATTGATTGAGAAAAAAGGATTAGAAAAAAGAATTTGAAAAATAAGTTGGAAATAGGTGGTTAAAAAGTTGAGGGAAAGGATCGAGACTTAGAGGAAAAGAATTGAAGAAAGGGGATGGGTAAAAGTATTTAGAAGACGGTTGCATAAAAAGGTTGGCAAGTGATTTAAATAAAATGTTTGTGAAAGAAAGGTTAGAGTAGAGATTTGGGAAAAGGGTTTTGGAAATGTGAATGGGTAAAGAGAGTTGGAAAAGACAGTCTGATGTTCTACGGTCTGTTACCTAAATTTTAATCTGCTTTTTATTGAAAGTAGTAAAATGCTCAATACTCGAAAAAAATCCTCTCTAGTTTTTGCTATCGAATTTATAGATAATACATCCACCTTGTTGTCTGAATATAAAATTTCCCTGAAAAACGAATTCTCTCTATCATGGAGAACAAATAACGACGATAATTGATCCACGTATTTCATTTTCCAATGCCAAAATTCTTTTATTTTTTCTGCTCTCAACCGGGACAGTGCGAAGTACTTTTGTAATTGGAGTGCGTACAATTCCCTCATGCTTTCATTTTATTCCAGGGAGTGCTCTTTTTTTGTCATATATGTACTAAATTTACGTACAAGTTACAACGTAAATCGCTATGAGGTTGGAAAATAAACAATGTGACCTGCACACGCGAAGCGAAGTGACGAAAGAACTTGGATTGAATTTTTTATTTAATTTATCCTGATAACGAAACTGGGTAAAAAACCTAATTCTGATGAAACATTATTATAAATTTCATTAACTATGTAATATATAGTTACTCGTTTTCAATCTCAAAAATGAATCCAGTGGCATTGTAAAATATTGCAGTTGGTAGTCTAGCGTAGACAAAATCTGAGACTACTTTTTCATTTGTTGGTCTTTCACATGCGATTTAAACTTTTAGTGGACGTCAAGAATGATATTAACTATTAAGAATAAGAAATACATCCATAGAAAGAGAATATTTGGTCGCTCTATTTCCGCAAAGGATTCGAAATCACTGTGTGCGTAGAATGTAGACATTGCACAATGTACATACGGGCAACAATATCCTTCATATATACAGAAATATCATACCATTCTTATTTAAATGTTTCTCGTATAAAATACGGCTCTTCCCACTGGGTTTATAATCGTGCTCGGGCAGACATAACGGGTGTAAGTATCAACAACTCGGAATTTTCAATTTTCTCCCTCTCACTTTCTCTGCTAGTTCACCCTCTCAGTCGCCTTGCTTTTGGCATTACACTGGAACGCTCGTTCCTTGCTCGACGTGTATCTCCGTGCAAATATTATTAGCTCCGATATAGCGCCGTACTTTGCACGAGGGTTTGAAGTGGTCATAATAAATGCATATTACGGTCGTCCCACTCTCCCCTATATACGTCCCATAACAGGAGTGGATACCCGCCAAGGTATATTAGACCTTTTCTCAGATAAGGAAACCACCTTATCGTCACTGAAAGGTGAATGCATAGCTTTTTTTTTATAGAGTGACATTCTAACGTAACTACAGATAATACTAAGTTTCAGATCGTGAAAAAGCAAAAGATATAAACAGAAGGCCCTTTAGAATACTCTTTAGTCTCCTTTTGAAAAGTCCTCGAGTGAAATCACTTCTTCTTATAAGTAGGAATAAGCAGCCTTTCGCTAATGTTTATTTATTAAATTATATTTTGTTTGAAAGCTTTTCTTGATCCTAGCTTTACCTTATTATACTTATTATACTTATTATTTGAGCCGCTGAAGTTCTCGTCAGCTTCTCGTAATATTAATTTTTAATAAGTTTCTTACAATATTTAAACAAGAGATATGCCCTTGTCTTCATCATCTGAGACTAAAGTTATGTGCAATAATAATGAGCGCTGTAAAAAGATAGCTAATCGGTGCTGAGAGTCGCGAGACTTAAGCAGGAAACTTTTTATCGGTCCCGCTTGACGTAATTAATCACAGACTAATTAATGCGACCTCCGCTATATCGAATGGGGGATACTTTACTGCGATGCAAAAGTAAAGGTCCCTTTTTGTAAACTTTTTGTAAAGCACGCAAGTCACCCATATAAAAACAAAGACCCTAGAAAAACGTTTTTTTTTAATTCAATTTATTCGGACATAACTAGAAATCCAAAATGCGTATTTGGTAGAGAATGAGCTACAGCAAAGTTCATTCGACAGTTTTTTATGTTTGTTTGTAATGTTTTTAATCAGAAGTTTACTCTGCCATTTACTGTTATATGTGACTTTTATATGCAAAATTATAATTAGGACTCTGTTTAGCAAGTAATTATGCAACATAGTATGTTTTAATTAAAAGTTCTGAGAAGTTTGATATGAACTTATGGACGTTCCTTAAGTTTCTGAAGCTTTCCTACAAGATGACATTAAAAATTAACTTTATAGTTTACTTGGAATAGATCTCATTTACCTTAATGTTTACACTAAAAGCTTACGACGACAAGTTTAGTCTAACTTTATTTAGCTACTTCTTTACTCAATTGGGGATATTTTTCTGTTTCAGGTAAGAATTGAACTCATCAACTTAATTCCATGTCCACAAGCAATACATTCCAAATTGTTTAAAAGACGAGGTAAGAAATTTTTGCTAAATATTATAAATATTTTTGCCAAACGTGCAAATCGATAGCATCAAGTTTCAAAGGATCATTACCGATACTTTTATAGTCGTTCCAATTATCTTTAACGTTTCGTGTCGTAAAAAAGTAATAGGTTTTTAAGAAGGAAGGACAATGTCGGAACTCCGAATAGAAAGTCGGAATTCAAAATAGAATTCTGACTAAAAATTGTTGAGAATTTCACGTTTCCATTTTCGTGGGGAGTGGCAACACCATAAACGTAATGTTTGGTAACGACTTCGAGTACACTTCGGGGATGTATCCGACACCGGAAGTTATAATTGTTCGCCATGGAGTTCTCCCACATTCTCAATGCTCTGAGGAGTCAGAAACCACTGCTGTGGCTAGCTTTAGGATGCGGGCTTCAAGGATATCATAAATTGAAAAATTCATCAATTACAAGGCTCAAATTTGTCCTGACAATTTTTATTTTACTTTAAATTCTCTAGTCAATACATATAAAATATGCGTTCAATCGGTAAAGAGTTTATATAAAAACATATCAGTTAACTGAAGTAATATTTATAAAACATCTCCATTCTCTTGACTGAAAGCTTTCGAGGATTTACGTTTTCGTTTTTAGTCGCGCGAGCATGCAAATCGATGAAAGATTCCATTCAGATTTTTCTCACGTGTTCATGATTTCAGTCTGTTTCCTTTATCGAAATGCGTCAAAAGCATCCGCGGGTTTTTATTTGAAAGTATTGCGCATTGAGTGTAAGACTTGTCAGGTGTCTTTAAAATTTTAAACGTGGCATAAAATGTGAGTTTTTGAAAAGCAGAATTTCCGAATTTTGACTTGTTATTTATAAACTTCTGTAAAAATTCCCTGTTTTTTGGAAGCTGTTGGAATATTTTCAAGAAAAAAAGCCATAGAAAATTAATCATGCAGCTAGGGAACCACTTTTTAAAGTAAAAAAAATTAATTTTGAGAATGCAGTGGTCTGACTATAACTAGAATAACCTACTTAAGCCAACCGTGTGCGGAAATTCGACTTTAATGCATACTTTCAAAGATCAGAAAGGCATAAAGTAAAAATTAGCATAATTATAAAACTGATTAGCTTAATTATGGACCACACACACACAAGTTTTATAGACTCATTATTTCTTTTTTAAGAAAATGATCTTCTGAGCCTGGGAATGCGTAAATATTTAGCTTAATAAGGCAGTGTGCATGGTTTCCATCGCTCATACTGTAATACACGTATACTTTACAGTGAGGTCCATTAATTTTTTTTTCTGCGTACAAAGGAAATCTTGCTCAAAATACTATTAATTGTAAATATCCAGAGTTAGGTGTGCTCTTTTATTTTCGTCTTTCGTCTTATCAAAAATGATTTAATTCATCTCGAAAAATGATGATTGATAATTAGAAAAAATTTAACATGTTTTCAATGTTTCTCTTTTTTCATTCAGTATAGAGAATAAACATCCCTGATTCGTGTTATGCATAAAGAGGTTTAAAAGGTTTCTGTAAAACCCATTCAAATGTCGCTACTTTTCTCATTTTCTTCGCGTTCACTTTCTTTGCGACCTGAAGCTTATCGACCGGCTGTATTGAGCCCAGGGGGAAGGGGGCAAAGTGCTCAGTGTACACTGGATAATGCAGGTTGAGCGTGTGGTCGTAAAAGTCTTAACGATTGTTTCGTAAACTGTTTCGAGAGAAGTCGATTTCACGGTGCACCCCGTGCAGAATCTATATTTCCATGAGCGATTTTTATTTTGCAAAACGTTATCGCATACATTTACGAGAGACTTCAGTTGAGCTACTCGCCCTTAGAGAAAATTATTCATAAATTATGATCGAAATCTTACTGTTTCTTTTTCTTCTAAATAGAAAATTGGATATGTTAATTATTTTAATTAGAATGAGAATCTCTTTTACAGAGATTGAAAGATTGAAATTATTTTTTTGGTTGAAAGCCCCAATTTTGAGAAAGAGCCGATCGCTTTATTGATTACGGATAAGAATTAGAATAAAGGAGACTTTAATTAACTTTTTATTTTTAATCTCGCAACTGCTTTTGGACTGCTTCCACATAATTTAATTAGAGGAACTTGCGCTAAAGGCCGTTTTAAGGATCTCGCATATAGCTAATGAATTTATCTCTTCTCTTTGAGTCTACTAATATTTATCTTGCACCCTCTACTCTTTGCCCGCCTGCCTTTATGAGGGTAGTGATTATAATTAAGAGCGCAGAACTTTTTTATCAGAGAGAATATCGGAATTTATAATTTTGTTTGAGTCAAAGAAAATTCCTTTGTAACATTCATTGCACAGATATCCAATAATGAAGAACAAACAGTTATTTTATTAAGTGCTTTCTAATTTCCCAGATGCAGGAATTGTAATGAATCAAGTCGAATCCTTGTAACTCTCACAAAATAATTAAATATCATTTCTGCTGTTCTGAAAATAGTCTAGTTGTTAACATCTCTTTGGAAAAATAGCAAACTGCTTTCATATGCAGTAAACTGAATTCAACTGTGAAATATGTGATGAGAATGCTAGAAATTCGAGAGAAGCGAACGAAATAAAGTAAAAGAACGGTTAGATATATATAAAAATAACGTTGAGTAAAGGAAATTCAAAAGCTCTAGTCATTTTTGTATCAATCATTTTTCTTCTATTTTCCTTTCAATTCGATAATTTTCCATTGTTAATTACAGTCAATTTGAACTAAGAATTTTAGATAACCAAATTATCGCTTAGAGGGCAGCAGTGAGGAACTCCGTGTTGATATTAAAAGAATTTTTTTCTGTTCTATGAACACAAGACTCATCCCTTTCTTCTTTTTGAAACACAAACGCGACATCCCCGCGTTTATTTATCTCTATATCCGTTTCCTCCAGTTGCTTTCCGTGTCTTTGGACTCACGTATGTAGCTTCCCGCGAACACCTGCCTATATATGTATATATATACATATATATACTTTAAGTATACGTATGCTCGTTCGTTTGATGTTCCAAAGTGTCGAAAGCAAGTGATAGAGTGTGCATACGTTTCGACGTTTTGCTCGGGATCGTTGAAACAAAGAAAAGAAGTTTAAAAATAAAAAGATAAATAAGGTATCATTGGAAGGGGGAGTTTTTGCAAGAAGGGGTGAATGATGTAATACAAGAGACCGGCTTTTAGAAACTGGATGAGAAAGGGGAAGCTGCATGAGTGTGATATAATCCTTTGAGGTTCGATACATGTTGCACTTTAAGTACCCTTGATCCCGCTTGCAATTGTACTACAAATGGTAATGTGCACTAGTGCTTTCGCACGAGCTTGCGTCATAACAGCACTTTGCCACCCCAAATTATAGTAGTCTAAAACCTTACTCTAAACCTTTATGACTTCTGTGAGAGGCTCTCACGAATAAGTTTCATAATGGACAACCCACTTTTAAAAATATTTTTCACACTCGCAAATATTTTTTCGAATGTTCCTGTGGGTATTATAAAAAGGAGCGAATCGGCATTAATGATTATAAATTTGATGCATCTCTATAACGGTAGAATCCTCCGCTTGCATGGGGTTGATGCGTGAAAAGTAATTAACGAAATAGAGAGAACGATTCAAGAATATATGAAGTTTCAGAGTTTATAAAGCAACCGGCAGATGACACGGTAAAAAATATGTTGAAAGCATTATGGAAGAATATGTATGACGAGGTCAAATATAGCAATGTGCATTGTGTTCTTTAATCTTGTTTTATAGTTTCGGGCAGAATTTTTCATGAAAATATTCCACGATTTTATTTTCAAAAATTCGAAATATAATCAGTAATTCGCAAATTGGCTTTTTTTAGTATAATACTGCGATAGAATTCTTTTGAAATGTTATTTTTTTTCCGTAAAAATACTATTACTATTATTAGTATGGTAGGTTACTGTCACATCTTTATGGTCGATTCATGTATTTTTTTACGTTTCGTGAAAGGCAGATTTACGGACTTTGACGATAAGAGCGGGAATAAATCTGTGCGGCTGAGGGTATTGAAAACTCGGGGAAAACTTGTAAAAGGATTCCAATATCGTACACCGCCTCTGCGAATCCGTTAATGGTGTCTTGCCTCATCCCACGGGTTGCCATCAATCCTGCCTGTTCGAAAATTTTTACTGAGATTTAACCACATCCCGCCCTCACCACTGTCGATAAAGTACTCGGCATAAAGTATTCGAATTTTCTTAGATGTCACAAACGTTTCGTTCCCAGTTTGCTGCTCGTTTTAAACCAACAAGAATGTCTAATAAAGATAATCACTCCGATAATAGGAACGATAACAGTTCTTGTCTGACGCTCCAAGCCACAAACGATTAACAAAGGCAGAATATGAAATGGAAATTTTCATCTGCTTCAGCTTGATTTGCCACAGAGTTTCATTCAATTTTATTCTGAAGATTCAATTTTAAATTGGATATATGCACATATATTATATCATTAATCTGTACGATTAATCTTCTATATACTATGCAAATGATTTTTGCTATTATTGAGTATAATAAAATCCAGGATTATTTTTAAATTATCACATATCCGTTGCTAGCTTTAGGCAACATCAGTTTATAGCGTGGAGCCGATCATGTGAGGCTTGTTTCCGGTCCACCTGGAAATCGACATTTTTACGAGTCATTTCCAGATTGAATATTGAAAATAAAAAGCGGGGCAACAGTTCCACGCGGTTTACATTTCAGTGTTTTGCAATACTCGTCTCCATCTCTCTCCCACCCATTTTACCCTCATCACTTCCGTTCCATATGTACTTTTTTTTCTCTTTTCTCTCTATTAAAAATATTTTGAAGATTTTTTCGGATGGAATCTCCAATACATTGATATTCTGTTAAACAAGCATTCATAAATTTTATTGCGACTCAAGAGTTTAATAAATGCAGTAGATTTAGCAACTCGAAGTAACAAAGTTGAAATCTATTCAAAAAAATTGCGATTAAAAACAAATGCATAGGAGTGCTCTTGTCGAGAAAAGCACACTTCACTTTTTTTTATAAAGAATGAATATAAATGGTTTTAAAACGTGCTCTCGTTCAGTTGTTGTTTGCGGATCAACAAATTAAAACTCCATTTTAGCAGACAAAGGTTTTACACAAAAAAATATATACTATCGTGTCTTTTGCTTTTCAATTTTAATTAAATATCACAAGCAAAAATAGCTCGCAACACAGTAAAAAGTATTGTTTACTCCAAACTTCATTCATATCGTAAAACATATGCGGGTGCATTTTAATTCCTAAATCATACTTCGTTTGTTATTAGAATCAAAATGAAAAGGGATTTTTTTGTTGAGTAAGTTTTTTTAATATCGAATATTATATACTGTAATTCTAAAATGATTTCTACTTATGTTGTTTTTTATACCATTAACTTCCAAATTTCGAAACATTGACTTCTGATGCATAAAAATCACACAGAAGATCACTGTAAATGTTTCGCTTTTCCCTTAATAATTTATTAACCTAAACTTTTAATAATGAATCATGTTTTGACACTCATAATCTGGATCTCCATTGGATGCGTTCGAATATGCAAAATTACATTCTCGCGCTCCATATTTGAACGCGTGTAAGGTGCTGGAAGATAGCTTTAGTAGTCGCTAGCAGGTACTCGTATATCTGATGGATTTAATGCCCCTAGAGAAAACCTGTATTCTTCTTCTTCTTCTTGCTTCTGCTCTATGTGTGTGCATTTTTCTCGACTTCTTATGTTCTGTTTCCCTATGAGACAGCCTAGGGGCACGACCAAGATTTCCAGTAGAATTCGCTTCTAAATTATTTTCTTTGAACGTTTATCTAAAAAGGATGCACATCTGGGAACTTTTCTGGGAAAGAAACCCTCAGAGATGAAACACAAATACGATGGAATATAGCGCGAGTGCTATTGGATCTAAGATATAGGGGAGAATCGAGACACGAATGTAGGAATATCGAAATTCTGATAAATATTAATTCCTGGGAGAGAAAGATTTATTTCAAACTGAACATTGAAGTACTGTAGTAAACTATTGGATTTAATTTCAATTTTATTAGTTGAAGCTGAGATTTTTGATTAAAAGAGAGTTTTGAATTGCAGATTTTATTTCACTCTGCCGTTTTCAACCTTAATATTGATCACTTTTTTTTTTAACTTTTTAATAAAGTGAATAATAATTTTCTCAAATCTCTTTCGGCTCTGTGAATATCTTTTTGTATGCTTAAATACTTCAATTTCAGATTTTCAAATTTAATGAGTCCTTGAGTTTCCTCTTTCGCTCGTTTTTATAGTAATTCAATATTAGTACCACAATTCTCAAATAAATGAAAAAATTACAAACCTACTCTAGGAATCATATTTCCTACATGGGATTTTCAACTTTAGCTTGCTTTATTGGGAAAAATTTCATCTATAAGGCATACTTCAATTAAAAATGATATTTAGCAAACGTTTTGCAATCCAGTCTTTGATTTTCCAGTATTTATTCAGAGTACTAAACACGGTGCTGTAAATTTACTAGACGTATATACATATTACTTCCAATACATTAGTAAAATCGTTATAAAGATTTCTAACAGTCTAGACTATACTTATCGATCATAATAAATGATATCAGCTTTCCGTTTGTCAGATTTATTGGCAAGAAGATTGAGTATTATCTCTTTGGTTTAATTATCAGGTTGAGGCTGTTTTGACCCTTAGATCGTGGGCGGTCTAAGGTTGTCCTCACGTGCTACTATTATATTAAACTTGCTGTAAATTGCCTGAGGCCGATAATACCAGCCTCGATACCGATGGAGACACAGTGGTCCTACATACATATATTTACTACGTGAGTGATGATAGACCGCCCCGAGGATATTAACGTATCATTACAGGGTTACGGTCGCAGCACACATACACATACACAACCCCCTCCCCTGCCCATTTCACCTTTGTACAGTGAAGGGGGTTGTTGAAGCCAGAGGCAGGAATTGGGGGTTGGTTGGCTTGTCAGAGCACCCTGAGTACACAACGCCAGACAATGTGTATTGTAATTACATGGTGAAGGGGCTGCCTACTCCTTCCCTCCTTTCCTCCTACCCTCTAACCTTACAACCTCACCGTTGCTATCCCGCAGATACATCTTGTTCGTTCTCTGACACATTACCGCGTTCATGAAAGCTTGCAAAATTGCTTGAAATCCCTCACGAGAGACAGTGTACACAACTAATCGCCGACGGTAATAAATCAATTTCAGCCGGTTTTCACTGATAGTTGGCTTTATATATTTTAAATCGCATATAATCTTGCAAGTTTAAAACTACACTATCTTATCGTAAAAAAGAGTTGCGTTTATAATTGTATCGAAGATTCTTGAAATCTGCAGCCACATTAAACTCTTCATCCATTGATTGGACTTAATTGTATTCGCTGTCTGTACTTTAGAATTGAGAATTAAAAATATTTCAAGATTTCAAAATATTTTTCAATATTTCAAGTGATTTTTAATGATCTTAAACAATTTCGAAGAATCTTAAAAGAAGTTAAAAGAATTTAAGGATTTTCAGTAGATTTCACGAGATTTCAAAGATATCTATCAAATCTCTTGAAATCTTTCGGAGTCACTTAAAATCTTCTGAATTTTTTTAAATTTGGAGACTTCCAGTTTATGGAAGCAGTTTTTATGACAGGAATATTTGGACTAAAATTAAATGATTAGATCAAGATATTTTATCATAAGATTTTCAAAAATCATCATAAACAGAAATTATTGACAAAGGCGCGCGCCTTAGTGCGCGTTTTTTAAAAATACCCTTGGTTGCTCGGTACAACTTAAAATATACTCAGCTTTCGGCTCCCACTGCATTTTAATTTCATTACGCGTCAAGTCATGTAGATGTAAATCTCGCAGCTTTGCTTCCTCTCCTTCCTCTTCTCCATCTTCCTTCTCCTTCGATTTACACTTACACTGTTGCCGCTTTCAGACAACGCGCGAAAACTTTCTAAATTATCTTGTATAATCCGATGCGACATTGGGTACGTGCAATTATTACTGAAAGCACGCTGGGAAGTCGAAATCAGGAATTCTCTGCCTTGTGTGGAAGGCAAGAGTACTATAGCACTATAGTAACCAGAATTTTTTTCGAAACACTTTCTTCTGATTATGATCCTGATAAAGCGTGTTGCAGAAACAGCTCGAATGAAATTCGCAGATTTGATAGGTCAGTCTTTTCTGCAACATTGAATCTGACCTATTTTGTGAAGTGATTTTAATTTTCTTGAATTTCCTGCAAGGAAATGAAAAAGTTTGAAATCTGCAAGAAAGTGTTTCGGCTTGCAGTTGAGTCAAATTGTAAATTTAATCGAAAGATTAGAATGAAATTAAGTTCAAAACTTTTTAAGCAAACTAGGGCAGTCATATTTATCTCAGTAAAATGACTTTGTATTATAGTTGTAACACAAAGGGTGCCATTATGGTAGATTGTTACTGAAACTTTTTAATACAATATTACGAAGCATTAATGCAATATATTACAAGAAGTTACACATTGAGAAAAGTGAAGATT
This sequence comes from Synergus itoensis, assembly GCA_904066005.1. NCBI lineage: Eukaryota > Metazoa > Arthropoda > Insecta > Hymenoptera > Cynipidae > Synergus > Synergus itoensis. The sequence goes on along the minus strand of CAJFCP010024366.1, from coordinate 16,226 downwards.
GTGTTCTATTTTTAAATCATAGAAAATCTGAGGTTGTCAATTTTATCCACAACACAGAATGGTCCAAAAATAAAGCATCTATAAGTTGTAAACAGCTTTGAATATGAAATGAATACCGTTGCAGATCAAAACGATAACTTTAGATTTTCTGTGAAGTAAACTACCACATGATAATTAATGATGATTAACGATGAAAGGGTTGACACGCAGAATCCGATGATTGGATGATTGACGTTCCGAATATGAACGCTAATTCTGTTCGGATATATGCAAGTTTCAGCTGAAGCAAAGTCGGTTTATATTATCTTATTCTCATCACTATTAATCCAACTATTGATGTAATGGTTGATGACTTTTGGCAGCTTTCAACGCATTTGGGATTTGACAACTCGGATTGCGTTTAGCTCACTCAGAGCATACCATTCACGCATTGAGTGTACCTTCCGCTTTGATTTCGTCGCAAATTCTCGCAATTCGAGTGCAAATGCGAATTACTCTCTCACACGTTCTGTCCCTCTCTTTCGACCTGCTACTCTTCACCCCCCACCCCTCACCATTCCATCCCTTCGCTTATCTCTTGTTGGGTTTGCATCGTCCATTTCTGTACATTTTGAGGACGTCATGGTGATCGTGCGATTTAAACCAAGCTCGTTCGATCCGTTCAACAAACTCCAATACTGGCACGGGTTGCTGTTAATGTCGCGGCTGTTGACACGAAGTTGACGAGTCCTGGGGACCAATTGTTTACCAATGCCACGAAACGACGAGAGGCAACCTCTCGTTGTTTCGTATTTATCTTTGAACACTGTCGTTATACGTATAAGCTAATCCGTTAGTCACCACATGAGTTTGTAATGTAATTATTGAGATTAGGAAAGTTGTATAAATATACTTTCACTGCAAGGTTCTGCTCGTTGGGTTCCCATCTTAAATAAGTCTTTTCCACTCTACCACTGATTCCAATTAGCGTGCATACGTTGAATCGCTGATTACGATTTAAAAAGTGCATTTTTGAGCATTAAAGCATTAGCAATAATTGAAACAATATTTATTATGCCTGTGGTAGCCAGGTATATGTAAAATACTGTGCAAATCGCGTCAATTGCGTGTCAATCTTGGCGAGATTAACGGCGCTCCTTGTGTAAATTAGCACAAACTGCATGCTGGTCACGTTTCCGTTTAATTTGCATGCGGATTGCAAGAATTGACTATCTTGGTATTGCTTTTGATCGGCTGAGGATGGTAAAAAAAAGATCTAATAAGTCTTCCTGAATTTTTATATGTAGATATATGTGAAGGATTTATTATGCATATATATCTTCATACCTTATCCTTATTTTTTAAAGACAAAAAAGAGAGCAGTTTATTAATGAAACTTGAGCATCAAACACGGTACTGCTTTCTGGACCTATAGCTTCCATCCATTCTGTTTCAGTAGCCCTATCTGTCTAATTCTCTCGTTATCCATCCGGGTAGGGGGTTGTTCCGTGATTGCAGCTTGTTCCGCCTAGCCACGTTCACCTTTGTTCGCTTAACCCTCTCACCTGTTTGTGTAGGGCAAACAGGTGATGCAATCGCTAACTGGCACAATACATGGTGTCGGAAGATCTGACGTCAGTACAGAAACTGTGAATTAAGGGTGATAGTTCACGGAATTAATATCAGGCAGAAAAATTATGGAAGCTAGTAAGAAATAATCTCTCTTTCAAAACATTAAAATTCAGTTAAACTTGGAAAACCCTCTCGTACATGATTCATTAAAAGGATGCGAAAGAAAAGCAGGCACTATCGGAGGACTGAAGCTACTTTGAGAATCGACCAGCTTTCCAATCTCAAGTCAAAGAACCGAGCAAATAGAGAGAGAAAAGCTCGAGACTGAAAGAAAAGGAGAAGGAGAGAGAAACTACTATATTGACTTCCGGTTTATAGGAATTGCCGAAAAGCTGTTCTCTCTTTAGCTTTCAGCCTCTATACCCTTTTAACTCTCCCTTCTATTTCTATCCATCCACACTGAAACCCTTATCCATAGATTCCTTCAGTCGATCGACGCGTTTAATCTACGTCCCGTTTGAAGTTTTCACTTTGGTACTCGTTTCGTCCATCCATCCATCCATCCATCCAATCCCTGTCCCGTCGATGAATCCCAGGATCAGTGAGCGACTCTGACCGCAGAGGGTGGGTTCGTGGTTTGTCTCGTGATTATATACATATTGATTCACACGGGACTGCTGATAACTGTTCGACTAAATACTGGTACCATCATCCATTTTTTATGCAAACAAGAAATACGAAAATAGTACACCTTGTAGTGCTGATAAAACTTGTATGAAAACCTGTATTTAATGAAAAAGATTTTATTCTGTCCACATACTCTCTAAATCAGAGGTCGTCTACCTTTTAAAAAAAATGTACCTGGCTCCAATTAAACTTTCTTACCCATATTGCTGTTATTCCACTAACCTATTTTTTGGCTGACAGCTTTTACACAACATTATGAATAAAGTTTAATTTATAACGCTTATTAAATCGTGTTCCTGTTTTATTTGTTTCAGGTATGTCCCATCTTAACTAAAAATTGAGTTCATGGGTTCATGAAGCAATATGTGAGTAAACAATTCCCATTTTTCATTAATCGAATTTTTTGAAACAGAAAAAATAAGTTCATGAGTGAGATAAATTGTGTACAGTGTGGTACATTAATACTGATCAGAAAATAGTCTGGCTAGATTTATTTAGCAACCGAGAAGCCAGTAGGCAAGCAACCGCCCTTCGCTGAATTACCAACCCCTTTGCCACTTTATTTAAAGCGAGGCAAGAGACTAGCTGCGAGCGCTTAATGTCCCGAAAGGCCGTATTTTCGCGATTATAATTTACAACACTCTCGCCACTGCATCGCTTCGTTGAAATTTATGCTGTCCAGTGGTGAAAGCAGCCAGACCACACAAAAAAAAATTCGAGAAAAACACCTGCAAAATTGTGTTCAGACAAATTGCAATTCAGTTAAACAACCTGATTCGGATTTTTCTTCACACTATCTATTTAACTTTGCAATCGCACGAGATTTTAATCGGTTTCCTACAATTCACCCTCATTTCAGTTCTGAATTTTTTTTTAATACTTTTTTTTACGTCCGATTCTATTTTTGCCAGGTTTTTTGAATTCCTGTAAATTATCTTGAATTTACAGTGAATTCTTTTCCTCGTCATTCACTCGAGATTTGCAAAAAATCTTCCCTCCTTAAACGTCAAAATTATGGGATGACTAAGGCCATGATCGGAGGAAGACTCCCTTGGCATGACCTCTGGGGTTAAAAGGAAAGCCAGCGAACACCGTAATTTCAGAAGATCCGGCGACCGCGTAAAAATTCCTTGGGTTTAAGGCGAATTTTCACCGCATGCGGGTGGTGTTAACTTGTCTCTTTTCCTCGCTAACGTAGTAATCCCACTCCCTGGTATCTGACGCTATGGGCTGCCGGGTTGGATGTGAGACTCCATTCTCGAGCTCCTTTCCAAGAGCAAAACGTAACGTGCCTGCGTTTTCTAGACAAGCTCGTTTTCGATGGAAGAAATCCCTGGCAAATTTATACACCCCAGAAACTTTCCGCCCAGGGCGATTCTAATTTCGTAATTTAAACTTTTTAAACAGAAGGTATATGTTAAAAACAATTAGGCCCTGCTTTGCTTTAGACAGTTTCATTAAAACCCCCTTTAGGAGTAAAATACATATTCTAGTATACTTGTTTACTAAAGAAGAAAGTTTTCCACAAAGATTCTTAATGCATGTATAAGAATAACTGATCTAAAAATATTACAGGAAATTAAAAAAATAGAAGTTGTGTGATTGCCAATATGTAACTGTCGAGATAAAAGTTATCTTCGGGATTTTTTAATGAAAATACTGGCTTCGAAAGATATATTAATCACTTGATTCAATTAGAATCAAGTTGTGATTAAATTAACTTATAATTTAACTGAAAGCCAGTTCTGCAAATCAGTTGATTTATCTCTTGATTTAGTAACAGTATAAATTATATAAACTGCGTATAAATTATATAGCGTGACTGTAAAATTGAGAATATTTCATGCATCATGAATCACTAAACATTGGAGTCAACTCAATTATCAGAAAACGATTTGTTTGCGATCGAATCGACATTCGTTTCTCAATTGAAATGGCAATCGTTTATTACGAGATCAAGATAAGCCAACATCAGCCTGTTGCAAATTTTAAATATTCCTGGTTGCAATCATTTTAGTTTTACCTACCCACATACACGAAATATCCATTCTTTTTGACACGACGTTACTGGTAGTATATATAATGTATATACAGTATAGTGTATGATCGATGGACTCTACAAGCATGTTTAGTATCTCACATACAGTGGTTTTATATATGGTCCGGATGCGGTCGTTGCAGAGCCGTAAATTTTAATGCGTGCGGCACGTGTGCCTTAAAAGCTTAACGCCTCTACGGCTATGTCAGCAGTACCAAAAAATGCTGATATATTGGTCACTCTCCAGAAGATGGTAACTTTTAACTTCATGTTACCCTTTTTGTTAATTTTCGAAATCTCAATTTTTGGTATTTGTCTTATCTATTTTTTATGTTCCCAAATGAGGTTCTTCTAATTTTCCATTTTTTGATTGTTCTTTCTTTTCCTCATGATAAACTACCATTGAATTACGAGATATTCCCCTGAATCTGGGTGGAAACCAATCGAAAGTGGTTCTTGGACGCGCCTTCAACTCGTTCCTCTCGGTCACTTTAATTACGCTGATAACAATTGGATAACCGAGAATGATCACCAACCTTGAAGAGAAGTTCCATTACTCCTTCGTTTCCAATTCTAATTTCCCAATATTCATTCTTTTCTTCTTTTACTCTTTTGCATGATTCAATTTTCAACTGCTTTACACTTGATTGAAAATTCGATTTAGTTCTTGCGTTAAAAATATCAGGAATTTTTCTTCAAGTTAACGTCAGAGAGCAAGAAAGCTTTTCTTCTGCAGTGAAACTTTCGAAATTTAGAGCATCATTTAAACTTGCTCCTACTTTCATTTAAGTATATAGTTCGGGTTCATTTGCACGTGGACAACGATTTCGCGAGACACGGTTCTGGGTTTCTTCTTCCTCGACTAGAAGCTCTTCTGAGTAAGAATGTATCCGGCTTTATGCCCGCTATGCAAGTACCATGGAATGCTTAAGTGGAATCAGAGATTTCCGCGCTGTACATGGAAACTCAACACCAGAAAGGAAGGATGTAATATTAAGTAGGATTTACCAGACATTATAGTTACACTGAAAGAGTACCTCTACTATAACTAAACACCAGGGTACACAGTAAAAAGGGTATTTTTTGCGGTTAAACTTAAGCTAAAGTTAGTCAAAAAAAAATTGAAAATCATGCCAAAGTCAGGGATTTTTTACAAGACAAATAATTTAAATTTTTTGAAACTATTTAAAATATCTTTAAACTATTTAAAATATCTTTAATCCAGAAAAACATTTGAATTTACAATTTATTATTGATAATTATGCATATACAGGCAGGGCGTGTAAAAGAGAGAATACAATGGAATCTGAGACAGTCTAAAATATGTTTTCGTCAACTTTATGGGTTGTGATACATGAAAGAAGCGCGTGGAGCGTAAAATGGGTTGACGGAATAAAGAAACACACACATTGATACAGGGGTTAAAAGGGAAGAAACTACTGAGGAAGTGCTGTCTGGAGGTAACTCTTGAAAATCAGGCAATTTAAATTCACTGTAAAAAGGCTCTTTAATTAAAAGACTTTAATTCCTCACGCTCGTGCTACGTAAATGAACTAACTTAGTTATTCATACTAATCACTAAGGTCCCGTCTAGTAATTAGAATTTCGTCTAGATTCTAATGCACGATACTTTTTATAATAACCAGATGCACTGTCAATATAAACATAGTTGATGAAATATTTGCCAGTATAACTCAAGACAGAAAATTGTTTTCCCATTTTTTTTTACACCCTGTATGCATACCTGTGAATGTAATTATTGGGAAATGTTTCTTTTTCTTCCCAATGCAAAAAACTTCTCTGCGTGGAAATTTTTCTGACCTAGTTAGAGATTTGTTTCATGAGTTGAAATGAAACAGAATTTTACCGACCAGCTTTAGAAATAAATTAATACAGAGCGCAGCGACTCGATAAATTGTCTCTGTAAATCAGAGAACGTTTTTCACTTTAGTACACATTAATTGGTTTGCAATTAATATTTTTAATTACTTCGAATCTTCCAATTAGTATTGCTTTTCTTTCTGAAATTTAATTAACTAATTTTCTTACAGGGAAAGTTACAATTTTTGTTTGTTGTACTTATTTTTATTGATTATTTATCGGCTACTTTTTATTCAACTCATAAAGAGTGATTAATTACATTTTTGAATGCTTCTTTATTTTTTTTTTAATGAGAAAAATTAACTGGGATCTACCACAAGGACAAGTTTTGTTTTTCCACCTTCTCCACCATCCGCCCAAGAAACTTGGGGATATTATTTTTGTTTAACCGTTTCCGAGTATCACGTGACAATGGCAGTAGAATAAAAGTTTCGTGTTCCCTGCGTTTTTTGTATTCGTTTTCTTCTTTTTCTTGGCACAACTCAATTTTTCTCCACGTTATTTATTTTCCACGCAGTGCTATGACTCTCTAGGGTTTACGAAATACTGCTCCTTCAAAGTTCGCTCGTTGCTCGTAAAGCTCTTGCGGCTAGCTCGATTAAATCGGTGTCCAGAGTTCATAAAAGTGCCTCTAGGTCACTTGAAAGGGCTGAGCGTAACTTTTGGAACAACTTGCGTAGCTCACAAAAGCGGATAGATAGCCACGTATGCAAATTCAAGGACTATCTTTGCATTTTAAAACATTTTGTGTATATTTTAGAGTGCATCTGGTGTTGCAATAATCTAGTCACACAAACTAAAGCCGGAAATTGTGCAAATATTTAGTGACCATGTAATTGAAGTTTCCGTTAATCTCGAATGTTAAAGAAGGCGAATTCGATCGATTGGACGACAAGAAATAGTTCTTCGCCACTTTCATCCTTTCTGCCTTCTCTTTTCCATCATTCAGATCTAAATCTCAGTCACAGTATTGTTTCGTTTTACCTCCCTCAATAACTTCTTGAAATACTTTACTTGCTCTATTCTTGCACTCTCAGTGAATGTTAATTATTTCAGATAAGAGCCTGTCCACGTGATCAGAGTTTACTTTAGTTTTCGAACGTGATGTGCTAGTCAGAAGAGGTCTTCGGTCTTATTGATGAAGCTCGTTAGTAGATGAAGGTAGTGTTGAAACAGAGATTGGTGCTACACTGGATGAAGTTCAATTAGCAACTCTCTCTGAGACACAGGATTTATCCCAAAATGTGTACCTTTGAGGTAGGGCTCACGAAATTGCTGAGATATACGTTCTTTAATTCTGTAAATAATTACTAGTTAATCTTATAAGGATTCTCAGCTTCATAACAAATCAGTGCTCTAAATTGTTAAGTTGATGAATCATAGACACCAAATCTTAACTTTTAGGATTTCGATTCTAAGATTCTGTTCTTTCCGAGGTTTTTCCAACATTCATTGACTTCCCCAATCTAGAAAATCGGATAAATACGCTTTTTCTTGTGGTAAGCTGGCCTGTAAATCCTCTCACCACGAGTAGAGAAGAGAGAATTGAACGGTGCAAGAGTGGTGCAGAAGAGGCAGAAGGAGAGATTGGAAGTTAAAATGTTTGCCAGGACGAGATTGAATTCCCAACCGAATCTCTTGAATTTTCTCGTAGAATCGGTTGGCACACTAGTCGATTTGGGTCGGTATACTGGTCGACTCTCCAGGTCGAGTGTATCGCAGTTCGACGTTGAGTGGGAAGGTAGTGAAATCTCCGCCTCTTGAGTAGTCGAATTCTAGCTAACGGGGCAAGGGGAATGCTGCAAATGCAAATATAAGCTTGTCTATGTATATTGAGAATAGATTCCAATCGTATTGGAATATGATCCACTTCTCTGAACATCGAAAATACTTGGCTGGAATATTATTGGCTTCTCTAATTACACACTGAACAGCTAATTATCCTCAATTAAGGAGAAATCACTCAAAGTCAAATTCTGTTTATGCTACTACATCAATAATCGCTTTAAATTGAAGCCTGCAATCATAGAAAACTATTCTGATATTCCATTTATGCAGATTATTCAACAATAATTCAAAAAGATATAAACAAAAATCTCATAATTCAAATCCCGTATCCAAAGTTCCCAGTAAAAAATGGTGTGTGATACAATTGACAAACAAGTCAAGTCAGTCTCTCGGGATGAGTTAAAAATACTAAAAGCAAATAATGCTTGACCAATTCTGTGAAACATAAAACATGTATACGATATTACGTTATGGGCCATTACTTATGCAAGGAACAAATATCAAACTGTACAACAGGCAAAACAAAACGTGACGTGTTTGTGGTGACAAATAAATTTTCAGTTTAATTTACGAGGGTCCTCACGTATCCCGTTCAAGTGCATAAGCCTGCAACGCAGTAACGTTTACAAAGCGTGTACAGATCATAATTATATAACCGGTAAACTTGAAGTGCATTGCATTATGTTTTACCGTAATACTATATTTTATAACGCCAGCGTACGCATGAAACATACGCGCAGATATAATTATATCTGTATATTCATGCTACTGCAAGAGTAATTACGACAGATGCAGAGGCATCTCGCGTTCCGGAAGGATGATTTTATTGGAAAATTTAGTATAGTCTACTCTGCTCCATCCCTTTGCATTATCGACGGAGAGGAAATTGCTGCTTTAACGAGTTATAAAATCGCTTTCAATCATTCATTTTCATTTGCATCCTCTGAATTTGAATCCATGAGAAATAGGTCACTGAAACAAATCTGCAGCGATTTTGACTGATTAGTCACTGGAAAGTTAAATCCGGCATATATCGCATTAGATTTCGTTTCATTTTCAGCAAAGGATATATTACCTCTTTGTCCTCTGAAATGTGGTGAAAGATCTAAGCTGCGTAGATTTGCAGTTTGTACATTGTTTACCATTTCCAGTCACGAATGCTCGCTCTTGTTATAATGAAATGCTTTAAAGTACAGCCACAGCTGGAAATGTTGATGAATTCATTACAACATCAAGTGCTTTTACATTCTGCTTTTATAACATTCCCTCTTTCATCGCATAAGGTTCATTTTCATCACGTAGCAAGGGTTGGAAAGTGTCATTTCGTGGAGACAGCCAGCAGTACACGATGTAACTGAATTACTATGGATGGAAGATACCCAGGACTTTTGGGTGTACTACTCTCCCGTTATGGTAATTCGGTTTGCAAAGTTTACGACTGGTAGAAAGATAGAGAAGCGCAGAGTAATAGAGAGAGCGAAAGTTATATGATGATGCCAAGGGCTCTTTCTGGGGCAGCAGTATTTGGTTCCCATGCTAGAATGTGCTGTACTGGTATTGTTATTCACTTTTACGTGGCACTGTGTAATCCTAGGGCTGTCACAACTTTTTAATTGAAAATTGTTGAAAACACTCACTATCTATCTATAGATATATTTTCAAAAGTTCCTATTTTATATTTATGTGGATTAATGCAGGAAATTTAATCTCAACGTTTCTACCGTTCGGATCGTTGCATATAGTATTATACGAGATAAAAATATCATAGTACGAATAAACATTTTAGCGAGAATGTCTTACGAAATTCTATTTTAAGCTGCTATGATTCATAATTCAGATTTAAAGAATAGAATACGACTTTGTATATATCTTTGAAGCTAGTAAGCTCTGGACTAACCTATCGTGCAAATCCTTTGCTGCCCCCTACACACATCCCATGGGCGATCCTTTTGCTTTTAGTGCGAACAAAGCTGGGTATCCTTTGTGGATTGCGCGGTTTAATATTTACGCGTTGCGTCGTTAGGAAGTGTATTTATACCCGTTCACGCCTCTCACGGCCAGGTTTCTCGTTCATTAATTAATGCGTGCTAAAGATACGATAATGCGACCCGGCCTTTATTGTGCAAGCAAAAGATTTTTGTGATTCTTAATTTATTGCGAAATTAAGTAAGTAATACGTAAAGTGTATATTTTTTCTATAAATATAGACCAGGCACGTCTATTTATTGCAGAAGTACAGAGTTCTCTCGGTTAAGTAGTCAACCACTGTGGAAGTTGAACACAAATCAGGGTTTTGAATAGACGTTAACTAACTTTCGTAACGAGTTTCCTGATCAGTTGGTAGCTTCACTCTGCGGACGACCTCCTCTGCTTTACCACTTGAGAAAGCTCTAAGAAGGATTTTGTCTTGGAAATGTCGTCTCGACGATCCTGAGTTTGAATTAAGAAGAAGACTTGAAAGGCCCAAGGCGCACTTGCCGCACAAATCATTCCAAGTTTGGGCGAGTTCGTAAGAGCTTCTGAGACGACAAATTCGTTCAAGTGTAAAATTGGAATGATATAGCGAATATCGGCGTCGAACGGTTTTCTTATTAGTGGCTCATTCGAGATACCCAAGTCCAAAGAAAAGTTTCGATCGCAGATCCAACCAAGAATTGAATTATTTTCTGTGAAAGGGACAAGTTTCTTAAAAGAGGAGCTAAAGTCATTTTCATCCTTGAGAAATTGAATTTCTTTATTTAATAAGAGGGAATTCCTTTACACCTTCAAGTTTTGGATTGTGTAAAGGATTGAAAACGATCCGTTAGAAGAATTATTATCTACAGAAGAATGGACAAATATAGAAGGAGTGAGAAAGAGAAATTGAACTGATCGACCAAGGGAAGTTTGGACGAGGTCGGACGACCGGAAGTGTCCGATTTACGAGCGACCAGTCCTCATAACGACCACCAGCTATACAAGCATAGGCGGATCCTGACCCCAGTCTATGCCAATAATTCGCGGTGCCCTGTCGGATACGGGACGCTTCTAAATTAGCTACAAGGGCTCGAAGTCCTCGTGTAACTTTGTCTTGCTGAAACGACTCGTGCTCTCATCCTGTAGCCGGTTGTCTACGGTAAAGGATTTGCAAATACAACCCGAGGAGGTGGCGTTCCACTCATCCCTTTTATCGTTCAAGAGATCACGATAGCGCCCTGGCTTATTTAGAGAAACAGGAAACATTCCCCAGTCCCCTTTTTCCCCCCTTTTTCCTTAGAAAAATGTATCAAATTATTCAGCTTTATTGGTATTAACATTTAATTCCATTTAACCATTTTAATCAATTTTTACGTCAGTGAATAACTGATTACTGATTCAAGTAGTTAGAAGTACGTTCTTGGTTTTCAGTGAAAATCCCCTGATTCGAATTTAGAGAGAAGGCATTTGCGACATTTGACATTTTATATAAGTAAATTTTCATAAGTCTTAATGAAGAGCTTCAGAACATTAGGTTTTTTTTCTGAATTCTTTAAAACACCTGCAATATTAAGTACACGCAGAACATAGTTGACCTCAATACTGACCTCCATAATGCTCATGTTAGAAGGCGAAGAAGACTCGAGGGCCTCACTGCCATTCTAGAAAAGAATTTAATTCCCTCTGCAAGTGGAACGCTTCATGTTCTATAGAAGCATTTTTATCCTTTTCATTTGTGCTATTAACTTTTTGTTTCTTCGCTTTTTTAGCTGCTGAGTGCTATCTTTTCAATCTTGTCATCAGCATTTTTTTATCTTAATTCAGAAAATTAATAATTATGATTTAAATTAATTACTTTTAAAGGAACAAGAACACGGGCCGGATAAAATAGATATTCAAGACAGAGAAAGCTATTTTGATTTTAAACTCAATTCCAACTGTTTTGAATTGAAAATGTGTTTAATAATTTTTAGAGAAAAAACTGTTGGTTTTCTGCCTTATTCTCTTTTAACCCTCTCTGTCTTCCGTTTTTAAATTCTCATCAGAGAGAATGTATTATTTACCCTTATTTTCATTCCTCCATTTCGGTCTAGTTTACCTTCATCTCACACCACACCCTCTGCTTCGTTCGAGTAAATCTCGTACGCCTTCCGGGAATAATATTCCAGATTCCAGGGGTCGACGGCATCTTGGCCTTTCTGGACAAGGCGAATATTTCATTAGAGTACCTTCTCTTAATACCGTCCCAGCTATTCGTAAGAAGTGTCTAATTAATTGGGAACTAGAATTTAGCACAATTTTCTAAGTGGCTCGCTAAGGAATTTCAATTTACAGAAAAAGTAACCTAATTAGGGAAATGGATGAACCGGGAAATGACTTGGTATTTAAAATCGACCCGTATTTAAACTCGACCTTGGTATTTTTAGAATCTTAGAAAACGGAGATATAACAGAAAATTTGTTTGTGTGCTTTGATTGGCCGCCCTGAAAAATAAATCACAGTTCGTGTATTTTCTTTTTTCTTTTTCTACTCAGAGAATTCACTCTCAGTTTGAGATTTCTGGAAAACTTGCTGACCTGTATTCAAGACGTGATGTAACCCGTTGAGTAAATGCCGAACTAGCTTTCGACTAGGTCCACATGAAAGAGAGTGAAGGGTAAAGGGAAGAAAATCGGAAAGTTCGCACAAAGTTTCTCCTCTAGAGGTTAAAGTCTTCGTGGAAGTTTAGAACGACGAGCTGTGGCGGCAGCGCGCTTATTGGTATCGATAAACCGTTCCGTTGGGTGCCGACGGCGATAGGAGGGCCAATATAATGGTCGTCTACATCCCCTGGACCAAAATAAAAAAATTCCATCCAATCTTTATAGGTTTCCACAAGATGAGAAAAAAATGATGCCCAAGTCAGCTGCTATTCGACTCCTCAATACGAGTCTCTTATTAATCTTTATTTTTTGCTATAAATTAAATTTCACTTCTTTGTTACTCTGTAAATCTGAATTAGTGAAAAGTCGGTCACTAATTTATTTTAATGAAAATTTTTACTAATTATTAGTTGTATTTCATTATTTAATTTAGTAGTTTTGAACTTTTCACTAAAGTTTTAGTCATAAAATGACTAACAATTAGTAGAATTTTTCACTAAAGTAAATTAGTGACCGACTTTACTAATTCAGATTTAGAGAGTATGTTGTATCAATTTTACATTAACTTTACATATCTGCCAAGCAAAAGGACTTCGTAAGATCTTTTAAAATATTGACAAGTAGAAGCAGAAAAGAGCAAATCTTTGGGCAGAAGGTATTTTAATAGCATCGTGATACCAAAACGTAAGGTATTTAATGTTATCAAGATTTTATGTCAGTCTGTTGACTCCAAACTAATTGAGCAGCTTGCAAAGGTCAGCAATGTCGGCATTCATGGGTATATAGTTGTATGCGCATTGTGCAATTGTGCATGTGCATTGCTGGAAATCATGAATACCTATAAAATTAACGCTTCATCGATGAAGCCTCAGATGAAGCTGATAATCTTCTCCTGGCATTTAGATCTAATCTGATGGGTTATTATTATTACTAAACATAAATCTCTTTTTTGAATGTGTACTTGAGAAGTAATGCCCCATTTCATAAACTGCTTTTTAAATACTTTGCTCTAAAAAGTCTACATCCGTAAAGTATAAAAAAAGTTGATTAACGTATATTTTTTTCGAGTGTGTATTAAGTTGACAAAATACAGTAATACTATGTGTAGCTTTAGTGTCTATTTTGTCATTTGGTGTCCCATAATTGCTACTGCCACGAGGAAACCTTTCAGCATAATATCTCAGGCAACGCTACATTACTCTCGCAGAGATGCTCCATCGACTTGAATCAGATGCGCGTGAGTAATTCTGTGATGGTTTATATGCGACTGCATATATCCGGAAAACTAAATGCATTAAGTTCTGCGTCTTCAATCTTCTCTATCCTAAATGTGGAACCAAACATATACACATAGAAATACGTGCTCTGTTGGTTCATAAAATATCTTCCTCTGCTTGCTTAAACGTATAAATTATTTTACCGGTAACGTGAAAATGATATAATTTAAAACATGAAAATGCAGATTTGACCCATTTTTCTTTCACAGGGGAAATTTTGGTGAAAAAGCCAATTACACATTTTTTACACAACTCTTTGTTCGACCCAAATGTGAGGCATTTATGTAAGTTTCCCTTCAGTTCTGTTAGAAGAAGCGATTTCATGTGGAAAATGTAATGGGAAAATAATGTGACGAATAAAAATGTGTCTCGTGTAAAAGTGACATGAATTTCAGAAGAAAATTTCATTTGTCATTCTCGGAAAATTCAATTTTCTTTGCAGAAATTATTATTTTACAATTACGCGTACAATTGTTGGCAATTGTTTAAAAATTATCGTCAGTACAATTATTTTATTTAAATATATTTAAGAAGACTTAAGTCAAGGCGTTTTAGGAATTGAAATTCATTCCCCATTTACCTTCCATGCATAACTTTCGTGTAAGGGACTTAACCTATTTTTCATCTTTAACACTAAGCTAAATCCAGCTTACTGATATTTCCATATTCTCGTTACCTTTTACGACAATCCTTTCTTTACTATCTTCAACATATGCTTCAGTAATCGGCACGTAATGTGTTCATGTTTTACGCCACAGATTTTTAACTGTTTAAAATCAATTTAAAGCTTCTTAAAGGGTAAGGTTTCTAGTAAGATTTTTTATTTTAAATCTGATAAGAATGAATTTCATGCTGGACGCACATGAACCCAATAATACTAATAAATTACCAGTGTTTTTTTCAATCAAGATTTTTCTAATCAAGCTTTACTACTTTCATGCATCTTTACTGCAATAAAGTTATTACAACCATCTACAGTTAGATTCAAACTTTTAACTGCGATAAATTGAGTCATATGCGATTTCGAACCGAATCGAGAGTCGTGAGAAAAAAGCATTGAACCCTTCAACAGCGTCTACCTTAATTAACGTTAACGAACCGAGGTGGTTCGGTATAGGGCAGAAGAAAGATGAATGAAGTGGTGACGAGGAGGGGCTACAAGAGAAGAGATGGGCTTCGTACCACGTTCGCAGACACCGCAGAATTTCATTCTCAATGCTGCTATAGGTGAACAGCTTCGTGTTTGCCGAGTTTGCCACATATTTCATGGGAATTCGCACCAACGCGCTTGTTTGTAATCGTACAAGTTAAGGGCATGTGGTAATTACCATAAGAGCAAATTTAGTTGCGCCAACTTTACTCTCGCAGTAATAAATATTTTTTTTTGGCTAAAACTGAGTCATTTACTTCCGCCTGTACGAAACGGAGGTAAATGGCCTAATTTCAGCAAAATGTATTTATTATTGCGAGTGTAAAGATCGCAAAATAAATTGCTCGATACTCGTTTTCCGTATTTATGTTTTCTTTTCAATGTCTCGCTGAAGCCCAACAAAGCTTTCTGCTGTACATAGAATTCTCTATGCTATAATTCATTTCTATAAGGAATTATTGGATTTTTACAATGGGGTTTTGCTGAATTTATTTCTCATCCAAGAGCAGTTTTTCGCTGTCTTGTCTTGCCTCGAGTAGAATGAAGATCGTCTTTGAGTTGACTTCTCATTCCCCTTCCGATGGATCAATGCAATTCGAAACGAGAACGGGCTTTGCCAACCTAAATCATACTGAAAGTGAGTTACTGAAGCGAGTTAGAACACATCATCCAAAGCAAACGTGCACCAACAAGCCCATAAGAGCTTTCGTTCCGATTTCCAAGCAGGCTTTCCGATGGATTTGCTTCTTGTTGTGAATGGTGTGGACGCCTTTCTTCTCGATCCATCCACCCACTCTTGCCTTCATTTCTTAAAACTGAAAGCTAAAATGAATGTTGAGTTGTACGTATTAATGTTTTATACCCTGCAGAAGAGCCCCTTTGCTCTAAGAGTTTTATGGCAGTCGCAGTGAAAACTGCAAAGAACTTCTTTTCGGAGTAAAAGGAAAAGAGTCGGAATGAAGGGAAGGGGAGAAAATGGGAGAAAAGCTGTATGCATACGGACGTAATTATATTACGCGTGCAGGTTTATGTGGTTCGTCGAATCAGCGTCTTTCTAACTAGCAAAGTCAAAGGAAGTAGTTCCATACGACTGCTCAGACGATCATCCACATGCAATAAACATTATTTTAAAATATTTTTATTCATTACGTTGGTATTCATTAAAAGTCTACATTTCCTTTCTTTGTAATTAAATAAATGGAAAATAATCGTGGAAATATTGATATGAAATGAATTGAAGAAATATGTTTTTTTTT